>PVJC01054377.1:0-10513 GCA_004026665.1 Murina feae | reverse complement strand
CTTTAATATTAAGTAAACAATTAAAAAACTGTATATCTCTGTACCCATTTTATGAAGATTACTAGTGGCCCAATGCACAGATTCGTGCACATCGAAAGAAAATTAATTAGAAGAAAGATTCATGCGGTAATTATGTTACTGCAAAAAAATTATGTCAAAATAGTATATACAGCCCTAACCGGTTTGGCACAGTGGATAGAGCGTCAGCCTGCAGACTGAAGGGTCCCAGGTTCGATTCCGGTCAGGAGCATGTACCTTGGTTGTGGGCACATCCCCGGTAGGAGGTGTGCAGGAGGCGGCTGATCGATGTTTCTCTCTCATCGATGTTTCTAACTCTCTATCCCTCTCCTTTCCTCTCTGTAAAAATTCAATAAAATATTTTTTTTAAAAAGAGTGAAAACACGTTCAGAGTGCTTGACTAACTTCCCTTGTGATGAAGTATTTACAACTTTAACATCAAACGCTCCTTGCGCTGGAGAGAAAGCAACATATAATTGACCACGTGCGAAAACGGGTTCAGGTAGGACTATGCTTGCTCTGTCTAGAGTTTTTCCTTGTGATTTATTAATAGTCATCGCAAATGCTGGCATCACGGGAAACTGTCATCGAATTAATTTAAATGGGAGCCCAGTGTCAGATGGGGACAAATCAACTCTTGGAATCAGAACCACCTCTCCCTCTGCAGATCCTGTTGATATTTCAGCTTCAATTATGTTAGGCCGCAATCTTGTGGTAATAGACCTTGTACCATTACAACGACCTCGTTTACATTCTGGCGTTGCATGCCATTGGCACCAGCAAGAGCTTTATGTGTATTGCGCATGTGCAAGTCAACGTTTACTTTTAAATTGCCAGTGCGTGTCATATGTGCCAGTCGGTCGGTCAATCCGTCAGTCAGACGATTGGACGGACGGACAGGCGGTCACTTGGCCTTTTATAGAGAGAGACTAGTAGCCCTACACATAAAGCCATGCACGATAGCTCACTGCTGCTTGCCTCAACTGCCCACCTGCCCACCGCCGCTGGTAGCCCTCTGCTGTGGCCTCCTGCAGCTCTCCGCCCACTGGCCCGCCCTCCTGCAGCTCTCGACCACTTGTAGATTGGTCGTGACATTACAGTGTGATGGATAATTAGCATATTCCTCTCTTATTATATAGGATGATGGAACAATACACTTTGCTAGCACCTCGTTAACACTGCTTCCCTGGAGATCAGGAGATATTGTGGAGATGAGCAGAGAGAAGGCTGGGGCCAGCGAGGACACAGAGAGTGTCCAGAGGCCACGGAGTGAAGACAGTTGTGTAGCTTATCGAGATGTGCACAAATCACCAAAACATTTATGGCAGTTCCTTCAAGACGGTGCGATCAGCACCTTAATCTGTTGATATTTTTAAACGTATGTAGTTGCACAGTCAGTGTTCAGGTTAACAGCACAGAATGTGTTGGTTTGAGGGAGAACTGCAGACTCAGCGTGGCTGCCTGGTGGCCTGCAAAAGCCACGTCACCACCCACAGTGGCCACAGCACGGCTGCTCACATAAGGATCCTATCTGTTGGCTTCCATTCCAGCAGCAGAGAGCTTGGCGTCATGACACAGGATTGAGGAAAATCGTCCCAGAATCACTAACTGCTCCATTCATCTCCCTGCTCACATGCCGGCTCCTCCATTTATGACTAACCTTTCAGAGAACGGCGACCGCCTGCTCTGCAGTCAGCAGGTGCTGCGTCAGGGAATCCAGGGACCTCAGATCCGATCGTCCCGATCACTGAGCCCTCGCTTCCATAAACGGCCTGAGAGCTTGCGTTCAGGTGAATCACCATCCCCCTCCGTGGTGACTCATTTGCTGGAGAAGAACAAGCTTAGATACCGCGGCAATGACGAGTTTCAAGATGGTAAATACCCACATGCCGCCGTGGCTGCTAGTGTTTTCCTGCAATGGCTGTGCAATAGAAGACAGTGATGTGAATTGACACCCGAGGGCCCGAGGTGTCACACTTGACGTGACCTTGGAGTCGCTCTGCCCAGCCCTGAGCCTGAGGTCCTCGCAGGTGCTCACAGAGGACCTGCTGTGTGCCTGGCACGGTTATCGGCACTTGGGACGACTTCTTGTCCAGGACATACAGTCTTTCATTCTCCGGGGTGATCACATTGTGGGAACAGAGCAGGAAGGGAAAATAGGAAATGAAGTTGTCACTGTCGTAACAGTTGCATCCAATGACATGTGCGAGGCAGTGTGTGCTGCGGGGGCACCGGCCGGGAGGGCGCAGCTGGTGGAACGCCCGATGTGGAAGGGAAGCGGGCGTAGCTGGAGTCACGTGAATATACAATTGGGGTGTCCTATATAATAAAAGGCTGATATGCAAATTGTCCCCTAGACAGGGAGTTTGGTTGCTCACTATGACATGCGCTGACCACCAGGGGCAGCACGGAACATGGCCGGCATCAGGAACGCGGCACTGGCAGCAGGCGACAGTGAAGCCCCGATGAGAGCAGGACTGTGGCGACGGTGGCGCAGGTGAGCAAGCAGCACCAGGCCAAGGCAGATGCGAGCAGGGCCAATTGCCCCACCAATCATCCACAGACGGCAACCAGCGGCAGCAGAGGGGTCTCGATGACTCAGGCAGAAGGGGGCACACAGGGGCCTGGGGGCCCAGATGCTGCCCAGGGCACGGAGGTCAGCTGGGACCTGCCCTTCCACACCAGAGGCTCCCGCTCAGATCGCCGGCCAGAGCTAGGGACCACACCCATACACAACTTTCATCCACTGGTCCTCCAGTAACTTAAATAACTGTGTTTTGCCTGACTCGACTTCACACACGCAAAATCGTCCGCGTTTTGAAAAGAGTTCTAGCTCATAATACGTAAACTTTCTCTAGGTAGGAACATAAACTGCTTTTTAAAAATATTTTAAATAAACACATTTTAATAAATCAGTTACAGGAGTGATGGGAAGAGAAGTACTTGAGCTCCGATCAGTCGAGCTGTTCGCAGGGGCAGCCCCGGTTCTCGCTTCTCGAGGGCCTCGCCTTCCTCAGGTCCGTGGCACCGACTCTCAGGACCTGCTCTCCCACGCTGAGTCAGTCCCCGCTGGCTGTTCTTCATCCGTCAGTGTGCGCACCACTCCTGCCTGGCCCTTTTTTGTGTCACTGACATTCTCACTACGATCCTTCAAGTCTCGCAGGGCCCCTGACGCCCCCTGAGGGGCGTGGAGCAGCCTCATGCCACAGCGTTGATCGCGGCATCCGGCCATCTGCTTGCTTCCGTGGCACTGAGTCCTATTTCTGAGATCCCTCCTATTCCTTCAGCTGCGACACGTTCGCTGGCCTCTGGCCTCTTGTGGGCCTGTGTGCCTCCTCCTACTGCTCTCATTGTGGAGCTTCCATGCAGACAGCTGTCCGGCGGCTCTGGGTGATGGTTGTGCTGTATTGCGGTTGTGATTTTGAGGTGGCTGTGGGCAGTGGGGAGTACTGGCGTTTACCTGCACCACCAGCTTGGTTCTCCTGTGTTATTTTTAATTTTTTTTAAGAATATATTTTTACTGATTTCAGAAAGGAAGGGAGAGGGAAAGAGGGATAAAAACATCCTATATAATAAAAGGGTAATATGCAAATTGACCTTAACGATGGAATCGGTCGCTATGACTGCACTGACCACCAGGGGGAAGACATTTAACACAGGAGCTGCCCCCTGGTGGACGGTGGGCTTCCACAGGGGGAGCACCACTCAACCAGAAGCCAGCTCATGGCTGGCCAGCACAGCGGCAGTGGCAGGGGCTTCTCCCACCTCCGCAGCAGTGCTAAGGATGTCCGACTAACGGTTTAGGCCCGCTCCCCACACCTAAGCTGGCAGTCAGACATCCCCCGAGGGTTCCTGGACTGTGAGATGGCACAGCCGGGCTGAGGGACCACCCATCCAGTGCACAGAGGTCATGCACTAGGCCACTAGTCCATGATGAGATAGAATCATGGATCGGCTGCCTCCTACACGCCCCACACTGGGGATCGAGCCCGCAACCTGAGTCTGTGCCCTGACTGGGAATCGAACTGTGAGCTCCTGGTTCATAGGTCAATGCTCAACCACTGAGCTACACCGACCAGCTCTCCTGTGTATTTTAATAGAAACGTACACGGTTTACTTTCCAATGTCGTGTTGCCTATTGCCATCCCAGCACTTCCGTCTCCGCCGTGCACCTTGTTCCATTTTAAAGTTAATCTTCAGAACCAGTGAAGCGAGGGTTAAAGGCCCTGTTCTTATTCTGACAACGATGCTCTTTTTGCATTGAAGTTGGTTGTTGCCTGTGTGTTCTCTGATTTCCCATCATTGGTGTTTCTTCTCAAGGAAAAAGCAAAGACTCTTTCAGGAATCGCAGGGTGTGAATGAAGCGGGCCAGAGACTGGGTCGTCAGAGTCCCCAAGGTCGGACGCCTGCCCTGCGTCCCTGGTTGGAAAGGACGTTCCTGATCGCCGACAGCTTTCCCCGGGGCCGCTCACCGCTCGGAGCACGGCTGCGGAGGTGCATGCGGAGCAGGAAACGGGGACAGCCCTCAGTCTATCCACGCTGCTCGGAAACCTACATCATTGAAGACACTGTCAGCACCTTGTACAGGAAAGGAATCCTGAGTGTTTTATAAATTCACAGGTGACGACGACTGTACAGAGTTTTCTAAAACCACTGATCTGTGTACATAACGCCTCTTGGGTTCAAACAACTTGGGGCTGAAACCGACAAGGGCCATTTTCCTTCCCTCCCATGCCCGAGCGGCCCCCGTGCGGACGGCCCCGTGTGACGCTCACTCTGAGCGTAAACAGGAAGACTCGGCTCCGAGGCTCCACGGGGCCTCGCGCCCACCAGATGGCCAGCTCCTCCCAGGCCCAGGGTTCGGCATCAACACTTTAAAAAAATAGATGTTTATCTGAAATAAACCCCAACCCTCCCAGCTTGTCTTTATTTTTATTCACAGTTAAGTGGCCTGGATGCCGGTTTAACGTTCGAGGCGATAAATAAAAGCTGTTGTTTTCCCCCAGTGATTTGCGGCCCTGGCAGCAGCTCCGCGCTCCAGCCTGCCAGGCGCGTTACTTCCATGAAGCGATAGCGTCGTTGTGCCTCTCAGATAAGGGAAGTGCCTCTTGGTTTTAAGGGAACCTTGGCTTCGTTTCGCAAAACACCGACATAAATAATAAGCCTCTGCGAGAAACCATCAAAACAAACACGAGGAGGAGCTGAGCGGCGTCCGGGCCTGCAGCCGAGTGCGCGTCCCTCTGCCGCTCGCTCGGAGCTGAGCTGGCGCGGAGGCCCTGGCGGAGGGCCCAGCCGTGGTGGGCTGTTCCCATCGGGTGTTTTCACCAAGTGATTCTCTGAGGAAAAACAACAAGCAGCTGAAAGCACTGTCCCCCCCTACGCCCCCCCCCCGAGGAGCAGGCACCTGGGCCCCCCGTCGGTCTGGGGACCTGGGCCGGACGCGACACGGATGCGGCACGACGAGGCCCACCGCTCTCCCTGAGCCACGGCTTCTTCCAGGCCAACTCTGTGCAGTGATGGTCGGGCCCTGGGCGCCGGAGTCCGTGGCGCGGGAAGCTCCCAAGGCGAATGGACGCTTAGCAGGAGCTCAGTGTGCAGCGTGGTTTCAGGCAGGAAACACGGGCCCGGCTGGCTGTCGTGGCACCGGGGCCTCCGTGTCTCCCTCCAGGGGCAGCGCCCACAGGGACAAGGGGCCGGGCAGTGCATTGCCAGGTTTTAAACACACGTTTGAAGTGCTTGGGAGCAAAGCAGGCAGGATGTCCCTCAGTGAGTGTCTTTCTATCCACTGAGCCCAGGCACCGCACAACCACGATGACGACAGAGGCGCTGGGGGGGGGGGGATGGCGGGGACAAGTCTCTGCTGGTGCCTGGCTCGGTGCTGCCCAGGCCCCGCCTGGCCTCCTGTCCCCGCAGGGAGCACGGGACTGAGAAAGGCCGCATGCTGAGCCCAGGCCCCTGAATGGAGAGACCCGACAACACGATTCAGCTCCAAGACGAGTGTCAGGAGATGAGAGAAAGAAGGAAGCACACAATTGGGCACACAGGGGTAGAGCTGAGTTTTGAAAGAGCGAAGGCCTGCAGGGCCGCCCGGGAGCAGGGAGCCGATGTGCACCCATCAGCACTTGCATGGTGAGCAGGGGACAGAGGGACTTCACGTCTGGAAAATCGACTGGACCGTAATTTATAGGGAAAAACAAAGCTCTGAGCAAACGAACCCCCTCTGGGCCTGCAGCATAAAGTGGGCCTGAGGCTGGGAGCCAGGCCTCCTCGGGAAAAAAGACGGAGCCGTGTCCACAGCCGGGGAAAGTGGGGGTGTACGTAGCCTCGCAGTCAGAATGAAACACGCCCCAACAACAGGTGAGCCTGAGCCCAAGAGAGAGGGTCAGTGCTGCGCCCTCACACCTCCCTCAGCCACGGACGGCACCAGAGAGGAAAGGACATAAGGGAGGGCGCCTGCGGTTACTCCAGGGAATCCTGCTTCCTTCCATGTAGACCGGTTGCTCGTTGCAGTTTAAAAACTGCACAGGTGCGGCTTCTCCCCCAGCAGAGCGGTGGACAGGGATGCGGGAGAGCAGATCAGAGACGAGACGATGGAGAACAGGGCTCCACGCATCTTCATCCCCTAATCCTGCTCCCTTGGCAGAGCTGCCATCGTTCTGGGGGTTCGTGTCAGTGGTACCCGGCCAGCGGCATCTCCCAAATGCATACCCCCCAGGTCCTGTAACCGTGGGAAAGTGTGACCCCCCCCCATTCGTCTAATATGTCGCTTGTAGATAAACAGCATGTTTGCACAAGAATCCTAGGCGCAAACTTCAGAAGAGACAGACTCCGACCCTCGGTCACCCCAGTTCTGGGAGGTTTTCTGACCTTCAACCGTAGAACCGGATGACGAAGACCAGACCATCCCGTGAACCAGTTCGGAGCCCCTTATCGGGATGGACTGTGCTGGTCTGCATGTAGAGAGCTCTCCAACCCTCCTCTGATCTCTTTGTTCTGCTCTCCCTCTCGCTCTTTATGCAAACCTCTGCCTGCCCTGAGCTGAGATGTGGAGATGGGCTTTTTGACAAGATGCCCCCATCTCCTCAGGTGACCAGCACCTGAATAAACCTCTTTCCTTTTTCACCACCTCCTGTCTCACGGGTTTGGTTTTCGTGGCGGCAGGCAGCAGAACCTTGGTTCCAGTTCCAGTCCCACCCAGACTCAGCACCGCTGGGGGTGGGCCCAGCAGCCAGCCAGGTCGCTCTGATGCCCACTCAAGTCTGAGGACCACCCTCTTCCTACACAGAAGCCCAGACATGCCCTGTATGGAGATGAGGAAGAATGAGTGGCAGAGGTCAGTGCCGGAAAGGAAGAATGAGGTCCTATTTAGATGGCTAAGTCTTCAGGAAGCACAGAGTTCAGGTGACAGCCGAGAAGGTTGAGTCTCTTGCGTGCGGTCACGCCCCCCCATGAGGAATTTAAACTATTAGGAACTTAAACACACATGCAGACTGACTCCTGAGAACAAAAACGAAAAGTGTCTGTAGTAACAAATATTAACAGGAAGCTATTCAAATTGCTAGAAGTTACTGAAGAACCTAAAGAGGCATTTCCCTGGCCAAGGATTGCAGATTTCCTGTTCCAGCCCTACACTGTGGTCAGTTAATTCCGCGAGTTCACATAAATAGGTCCAATGTCAGTGACCCCAAAAACTCGGTGTTTTGCGTGCTGGACCCACTGAGCGCACAGCTGGGCCCCATCTTCCCTCTCCGCTGTTGATATTTTTATGGACAAGAGGTCACAGTGGTAATTACAGAGGAGAAGAGTATGAACAAGTAAATATTTACTGATTTCAGGTTTTTATCTCCTGGGGATGCGATCCCAATAGGCTACTCCCCGCACTCCCACGCCGGGCACCCTGCCGGCTGCCGGACGCTCTGTGCTCACATCTTGGACAAGGACGTGTGTGCGTGTGAACCAAAGATGGGTGCCCCGTCCAGCCACAGACTTGGGCTCCCAGCAGCGAAGCCAATACCGAGTAAACTTTGTGTAACAAGATATTAAAATGGAACTTCTGGCTGAAACACATGGTTATCAAATTCTAAATTTACTCGTCGGACAGGATTTCCTTGTTATGTGGCTAAGAAGCGGTGAGCTGGCCTTTGCCAGCAGCTGGTGGGGTAGGGTCTGTGTGCCCCAGGGTGCCAACCGGAAAAGCTGCCTGACTGCGTGTTTTCCGAACCAATGCCAGGGCGGGACGGTAAAGAGGGCTGGCCCACGGGTGAGACAGGGGACGCGCACCCAGCGGTTAACTGAGAGCTTCTACAACTGGGAGTGCAAGCGACTACTGAAATGGAGATCAGCAGCGGCGTGGGAACAGGAGCTGCTCTTCAGCCAGAGCATCACAGCAGCGATGTGCACCTCAGGTGTCTGCTGGGCCCTCCCTTCACCAGAGGACACTTTTCCCACTGCTTTTCGGAGGAGAGGGAGAGAGGAAGGGAGGGGAAAGGAGAGAAAGCAACATCCATGTGAGAGACACACCAACTGGCTGCCTCCCACAGGCACCCTGACCAGGGCCGGGGATTGAACCCACAACCAGGTACATGCCCTTGACCAGGACTCAAATCTATGAGCCTTCAGTATGTGGGCAATGCTCTAACCATTGAGCCACGGGCCAGGCCCAAAAGGACATTTTGTTTCCCCTCAATGAGCTCTGGCGGCTCCTCCTATTGAGGAAAATACTGCACCCACATGTGGTTCCTGGACGCACCCTCGTTCCCCCTGACGCTGGGCATTCTCAGAGAAAACAGGCGTTTCAGATGCGACATATGAAAGGAATCAAAGCCCCTATTCAACATCCTCATTCCAACTCCTGCCGAAAATGACTGCAGACCATGCGGGGCCAAGGCCATAGCCCCAGACAGAGCCTTGCATGGAGGGCGATGTTCAGACTTGGAGAGACGCGCTGATCATGGGAAAATCCCTCGCGCCTGCCTTTCCACATCGCCACCATCACCACCTCCTCATTCATTCACTCAGCAAACATCCACGTGAGCAAAACTGTGTCAGGCCCAGCTGGCACGGCTCAGAGATTGAGCATCGACCCATGAACCAGGAGGTCAGGGTTCAAGTTCCAGTCAGGGCACAGGCCTAGGTTGCAGGCTCTATCCCCAGTGCAGGAGGCAGCTAATCAATGATTCTCTCTCATCATTGATGTCTCTCTCTCTCTCCCTCTCCCTTCCTGATCTGAAGTCAATAAAAATATTTTTAAAATCTATACTAAAAAAAGGGTAATATGCTAATTAGACCATTCATTTTCCAGACAAAGCCACGGTGGTGTGGCCGAGGTGGTTAGGGGCAATCAGGCCGGCAGGGGAGAGCAGTTAGGGGCATCAGGAAAGCAGTGTGGTTAGGGGCAATCAGGAAGGAAGGAAGGCAGGTAAGCGGTTAGGAGCCAGCAGTCCCAGATTGTGAGAGGGATGTCCAACTGCCAGCTTAGGCCGCATCCTGCAGGGATCGGACATCCGAGGCGTCCTGGATTGGAGAGGGTAGAGGCCAGGCTGAAGGACACCCTCCCATCCCCTCCCTGTGCATGATTTCATGCACCAAATCTCTCGTAAATAAATAAAACTCAGTACCTTCAGGATAGGGTCTAGTCACCCTAAGACTCAACTAGCGTCCTGTAACTAAAGTCATCTATCTACATAATAAAGACGGACTGTGCTAATTTGTCCATTACAGTGTCCCAGTCATGACCAGTCTGTGGGCAGGGCCAGGGGTGGGGACTTCCACCCCCAGTGCTAACGTCATGGTGCCTGTGTGCATTATGACGCTGCTGCGGGGCGAGGGCTGGGCTTGACGGGAGACCTCAGATTGTGACCCCGCCTTCACAGGTACCTCAGGCCTCACCCCCCACCTGGTGGGGCTTGATGAGGACCTCAGGCCATGCCCCCCGCCGCCCAGCAGATCTTGACGGGGAATCTCAGACCATGACCCCCACTCCAGCACTGGGCCGGGGGACCTCAGGCCATCCCCCCCACCTGGAGGGTCTTGACAGGAGTGGGGCTGGCCGGGTCTAGGTCTTACCCAATGGGGGTGGGGCCAGTTGTGTCTGGGTCTCCTGCATTTTCAAAGTGTGTGAGGGTTGTGGGCAGGGTCTTGACTCTGGGTCCCGTGGTGCACCCCAGACTCTGACAGGAGGAAGATTTTCATATACAATTTACTAATTTTCTTTCATCTCTAACTTCTATTATAGAGAAAGGGCAAGTAGCAATATTAAAATATCTCTTCTCATTAATTCTCTTTTAATGCACGAATTTTGTGCACTGGGCCACTAGTGTAAGTATACAGTAGCATGAGAAACACAGGCCAAGTACAAAAGGAAAGAATGAAAATGAACAACGAAGCTGCCCGATTCCTCCATGGGCATTTGCCCTCGGACCCAGGCCCTCCGTGACTAGGGAGGGCACCCGGCAGGGAGGACACGGGGGGAGGGGGGCACGGGCCCTGGGGAAGC
>PVJC01054376.1:0-10498 GCA_004026665.1 Murina feae | reverse complement strand
GGTGCCCTTCAACCCTGCCGCATGTTTCCCACTCACGGGTCCTGGGTCCTGCGCTGTTCCACCCTGCAGCCGCTCTGTGCACTCGGGAGGTCCCTCAGCCTGGCCTGTGCCCTCTCACAGTCTGGGACCCCTCAGGAGATGTCCACCTGCTGGCATGCCTGACCAGGCTGGGTGACGAGCTGATGGCTGTCTCCAGGCTGGCCAAGCCCCCCAGGTATGTCCCTCACCCCATTGGGTTGTGGCCAGCATGGGTGACGGGCTGATTGGCGCTTTCAGGTTTTAAGGCTCCCCACAGCTCCCATTGACCCAACGTCCCAGCAAGGCTGGCTGGACGCAGGTTGCTGGGGTTTGTTTATCTTCTATAATTGATGCTGTTCCTTTAAGGCGAGGCCTCCTAGTAAACGAAGCCTCCTCTCTGCCTCACCTCGTGGCTTCTATAATGAAACAATGTTGTTACTTTTAGACTCAGGCCCAGCTTCAGCTCCGAGAATTCTATGATTGTTATTATGTTGCAAATGTGTGTTTTGCTTTCAGTCAAGGCTAAGCGAGCCGGAGCGCAGGCAGTTTCACTTTCACTCCTGCTGCGATGGAAGCTGCCCTTTACTCGGTGAGTGGCGGCCACCATGTTGGCTGGGTTAATTTGCATACAGTCGCTCTGATTGGCTGTTGGGCGTCCTGAAGAAACGGTTAATTTTACCATTCCGTTTTTATTAGTTTAGATTAGCCAGCAAACTCAAAGCTACAGCTGATGAATTTGGGTCCAGTGACCCAATGTCTCTAAAAGCTGATAAAAAAAAAAGATATGATTATCATCCTGAGAAACTAGCAGAGACATTTTAAAATCACAGGATTCCAAATCAGGAGGATCAAAGGGAGTTCTGAGATTTTTTTGGCAAAAGAGGAAGAGTTAGAGATGGGGTTTCAATTTTTTTTAATGATATTCTGCTTTATTAGAGACTAGTGACTGGGTGCACGAATTCATACACATTGAAAGGAAATTAATTAGAAGATGGCTGGTGGGGTGGGACTGGAAGAAACAGGCCAGACATGCCCTGAAACCAACCTCCCATGGTCATTCCCTGGCTGGCTGCACTTAGGACGGCCATGGCTTGAAGGGTGTCTGTAGAGTGAGCAGAGGGTCCTTCTGGCAGTTGGGGTCCCTCGGTTTGGCCTGCGGGGATCAGGCCAAAACTGGGTCTCTGACATCCCCCATGAAGTCCTGGAGTGTGAGAGGGCACTCTGCAAAGTTGCTGTTGCTCGGCAGTTCCTGCATTAAGCATCTGCTCCCTGGTGGTCATTGCATGTCATAGCTACTGGTCAGCCGGTCAGCCGGTTGGACAGTTGCTTAGCCTTTATATATATATAGATAGGGCCTGGATTCTGGATTATTAGAACACTATGATTTTTGCTCTATCTTTCATGAAAAAAGAGATTAATGCATACCATTTCATATTCTTACCACCTATATAAAATATGAATTAGCAGAATATAAATGCCTCATGTATTATATATTGGCTTGGTTCATTTTACTACTTTGATGTTTTAATTTTGTACAAATTCAGACACATTTGTCTTTTGTTCCTGCAAAGGAACTATTAATAGAAGCTAAACACACATTCATTTGTACAAGTGTTTATATAGATATAGTATAAATAAGTATATGTTTCTATATTATCAATCTATAGACTTTTGAGAAGTCAAAAAGAACAAACCATATTAAAACTATCACCATCAAACACAATAATGTTCTATGACCCCTAGAATAAATAATATAATCAAAAAAATTTCTTTGTAAAAAGAAACTCCTTGTTTATCCTTTTCCTAGGCTGTAATACTATAAGAGGGTAATGACATAATTAGCTATAGGACGTTGGGCAACTGCAAAAATTCTCCTTGTCTGAGGACAAGGGAGCTAAGGTCAAGGCTCCAATTCAGAATTCTCCTTCGGTCCCAAGGTTATCTAGGTCTCTGCTGCAGCACGATTGGGGTGAGAGGTAGCATGAAAGAAACTTTCCACCTGTTCATTCTGGCTTCTCATTTCATTTCTCCAGTATGGAGGCACCAACAAAATACGAAGGTTAAACTAAGACAGTTGGCATCTGTGATAGTTTGCCATTGGCATCACATCTAAGTTTTGAAAAGTCATCAGACCTTAGAAGTGTGCATTCCAAAGCCCTATGAAGCTCAAACTTTTGAATACATCTTGGAACAAACCTTAGTTGAGTAGCCATAGGAAAGAGCATCTGGGGAACACTTACAGGAAGCTCCAGCTGATTGAGAGTAAATGGGCCCTGCACTCAGCAACAGCTGCAACAACAGAAGGCTGAGCCTGGATAGGTGGATGCGCACAGAACACACTGAGCTGGGGCCTGGAATTTCCTGAAATGAAATCTGAGAACTATTTAGGTTGACCTTGTCTCTCTCAGCACAGTTGACCCTTAAGAAATAAGAGATGACACATCCCAAAGCATACTGCACTTTTACAACAGCGGCTCAAAATGAAAGTGTTGGGAAATTCATGGGAGTCCTCTTGCAGTGCTGGAAGAATAAGTTGGTTGACTGGACTGCCTTTTGTTTGGGGAACAAAGAGATTATTTAAGAATCCTATATGCTTGGGCCGCTGTGGAATGCAAGGTTTCCAGAAAACAGATTTATCTCTTGATGATCAGCCTTCCTACACTGCAGGACCCACTTTTACACAGCAGTCAGGATTACAATGACATAAAACAGAATGTCATGAACTTTATTTAGAAATGCTGATCTTTAAAAATAAATTTAGCAAGGAGATTGAAATTTTGGGAAAAATATACATAAGCAGACATAAACAGGTACAGTCTGAATGAGAAAATACATTCGTTTTCAATAACTACAGCCTCCTCAATAGCGTTTTCCAGAAAATTAAAAAAAAAAAAGTTTCTTACACTGGAAATCATGTAAGTGGAGATACCATCTAGGTAAGCGTGTGAAAATACACCTTAAAAGGTTCCTCTAAAGTAGGTTTCCCATGTGGAAAGTGAGGCTATTATGAGATAAAGCCCCTCAGAGTACACTGCCATCAGTACTCATATGATGGTGCTTAGGGTAGAACAGAGTGGCACCTAGAAACACCTGTCCTAGATAAGGCTCCTCTTCTAGCTGTGACTGTGTCAGTTAGTCCTTGGTTCACTCTCTTGATTCTTATACATATTAGGGGCCCGGTGCACAAAAATCTGTGCACTCAGGGGGCTCCCTCAGCCCGGCCTGTGCCCTCTCGCAGCCAGGGATGGCTTCTAGGTCGCAGGACAATCCGGGGCGCTCCAGGGCTCAGGGTATGGTAGGCTTCCCCCCATCACTGCCGGGCTCCATCTCAGGCTCCCACAGGGCCATAGATGGGGAACCCATCCTGAGGCTCCACGGGGAGCAAGACGCCCACCTCGGAGCCAGCCTCATAGTCTGGCCCCAGCAGCTCGAAGAACTCCAGGGTCTTGGGGACCTTGTCCAGGTTGCACAGGTTCACACCACACCCCGATGGGCCATCCTCCCTTCCCCCGCCACCACCCACCCCGCCCCCACTGCCACCTGCTCCATGGCTGCCAGCCTCCATCTTGGCTGGGTTAATTTGCATACAGCCGCTGTGATTGGCAGGTAGGCATGGCTTAGGTGTCTCAGAGAGATGGTTAATTTCCATATTACTTTTATTAGAGTAGATGTCTGGATAATTTTGTTAAAACTATTACATTCACAAGCATGAAACAAATAAGAGCAGTCCTAAGGACAATATGGCAAGAAGCACAGGGACATGTAATGCTCCACAATTTTCAGTTGGGAAGGACCTTAGAAGCCACTGAGGCCCTTAGCTTCCATGTGCGGGCTTGAGGATCTGTGTTGCTTGTACTTTAACAATCAGAGAAAACTTAGATCAGAGATAGCACTGATTCTGTATCACAAACACAATGTCTACCAACATTAATGATCTTATACTGAGTACAACAATACAAATAAAAGACTCAAAGACTCTTCTGTAGGCAACATCCTCTTCTCCCATTTTCTCTTTAGGAAGTCTTTTTGGCCCCAGCACTAACAACTACCCTAATCACGGGCTCTGATAAGTCACATTGCCAAATCCATGCTCAGTTCTCAATCTTCATCTTGACCTATAAGGAGTATTTGGCAATAGTCAATCACTCCCTTCTGCCTGAAATGCTTTCTTCACTCAGTTCTGGACCATCACACTCGATTGCTTCTCCTGCCTCACTAGCTAGTCCTTCTTCATCCTTCTTTACTCATTCAGCCTCTAAATAATGAGGTGAACTTGTAAGAGCTCACTGTAATTTATTGTGCAGGATGTCAGTAATTTATCAGACAAAAGAAAAACAGCCCTAACCGGTTTGGCTCAGTGGATAGAGCGTCGGCCTGCGGACTCAAGGGTCCCGGGTTCGATTCCGGTCAAGGGCATGTACCTGGGTTGCCAGCACATCCCCAGTGGGGAGTGCGCAGGAGGCAGCTGATTGATGTTTCTCTCTCATCAATGTTTCTAGCTCTCTATCCCTCTCTCTTTCTCTCTGTGAAAAATCAATAAAATATATTTAAAAAAAAAGAAAAAAAAAAAGAAAAACAAAAATAAAATCACCAATTATGTGTAAATTGAGTGTACTGGGGGAAAACATCTCGTAGCAGGAGTCCTCTCAGCAAGCCATGTTAGAAATACCAAAGGGAGAGAGTCCCTCATGTCTCAAGGAAAGCAGGCTACCATGATTTTGCTATTTCTACAATACAGAAAGCAGAGCAAACTCTGGCTCCTTCATCTCATTCAACTACAGAGTGGTCGTGTAGTCTAGAAACATAGGCAACTGACTGCCATATTCAAGTGACTAGAGAATGCCTCTAGTTGCTAGACTAGGAGAAGGTCATCCAGAGTGATTCTGTCAGGATGGTGCACCATCCCATCAGACCAGACTGGTGGGGATGGTTCTGTGCAAAGACAGATGGAAAAGCTGTGTGGTGCACCTTGTTAATTGCAGTTTTGCATAGCACACTAAACTCTACATCGTGAATGCGAAATTATAGTGAACATATCACATATTATGAAATAATAACTAAAAAACTACTTAATCATGAGCATTTTTAAATGTTTCCAACACTTCATTGTCATTCTGGATGCTATAGAATAAATGTGTTTCCTCAAATCTGTACAATGATATCCTAATCCCCAACGCGACAGGATTTGGATACGAGGCCTTTGGGGGTTATTAGGTTATGAGAATGAAGCCCGCATGAATGGGATTAGTGTCTTTATGTAAGAGGCTCCTTGTCCTCTCCACCATGTGAGGACACAGGGGAAAAAAAGGCCAATTGTGAACAGGAAGCTGGCTCTCACCCGACACTGAATCTGCCAGTGCCTTGAGAGATACATTTCTGCTGTTATAAGCCATCCAGTCTGTGGTATTTTGTTATAGCAGCCTGAAGAGATTAGACGCTAGAGAATCCTCTTCCCCTGAGCAAGGCAGATACCTGTGTGGGGAGCTGTACCAGTGCTCAAGTGTAGACACCAATGGAGAGTATGAGCAGAGGTCCTTGGATTCTGAAAAACAAAGTGAGCGTTTGACCTTTACAAAATTTCCCAGATAATGAGCAAGAAAATTAATATTTGTGTAGTTTTTGCTGTACACTATATAGTCCTGAAACCTTTATTTATCTACTCCATTCAGCCCTTATTATTTCATAAGGATTCATAAGGCAGAGACAGCATTTGATCTCCATTATAATTATACTAGAGGCCCAGTGTACGATTAAATTGTGTGTGTGTAGGGTCCCCTAGGCCTAGCCTTCCCTTGGGGCCATGTCTGCCACCTCGAGATGCCTCGCACACCCTGTGGACGCTGCCGCACACTTCCCGTCCTGCCATGCCTCGTATGCTCCACCGACTTTGCTGGCGCCTGGGGGTGGAAGAGGGTTGGGGAAGTGGGGGAAGGTCTGCGAGGTGCTCCAGCACCTCCTGGTGACCAGTTGTTTGGTTGTTCCACCGTGATGGCATCATGACCACAGATGTTTCATGATACAGATGAAGTGAGTACTAACACCTTTTAGGCTCCAAGAGATTAAGGAGCTGAAATGTAAACTCATGGTTCCATTTCTAAAACTAATTTTTTGTCTTCTTTTTATTGTTTTGTTTTGTTCCATTTCTATAAATGAGTAAACAGAAATTCTAAGAGGTTGAAAACTTTGGCTAAAATTATATAGTCAATATATGGCAAAACTGAAATTAAAACCTGGGTCTTTTACACTTTTGCGTTCTCTGTTCCTTCCATTGTATAGCTGAACTACCACATATTCTTTTAAAACCATGGATAAAGAGGGAAGATAGAAGAAAGTCAGGAGGGAAGTTTGGGCTGAGTCTTTATGCTGGACATGAATGAGCTGCACATGGGAAAGAAAACAGTAGATTTTAGAGCATTCATCAGCCTGTGTCTCTAGAGCCTTGAGTAGTTGAGTTGGAACTACGCCCAAATTAGGACCAAATTAAAGCTGAAATGACTCCAGTTATTTCTAAGGATGGAAGCACAATGCTAATGAGGTCAGGGTCAGGACTTCAGACTGCCCAATTTTCTCTGTTCTAGAGCCACCCTATGCGGTCAACTCAGGGACTCACCCTGTAGGTCAGAAGCAGGACCCAGGGAGAGAGCAGGAGTCAGTACATTGTTCTCACTGCCAGAAAAACAAAGTTTGAGCATGCGCCCTATACCTGATGGGTCAGCGTCACCAGCTTCCTATTATATTAGAAGGAGAGTCTTTGCGTTGGGTAGAGGAACAAGCAACATGGGCTTCTTCTGTGGATTCTGTCAGGTGCAGAGCTGCTAGAATGTGTAACATAACCACCAGAGCCTGTGAAGGAGACATATTGCTCTGTGCTGTCCCTCCAAGGAGTTGGTTCCCCTCCCTTACCCGCCAGGCAATGAGCTCCCTGTAAAGTGAATTTGATCAAGCTGGTAATATACACGGACCATAATAGTAACAGCAGCACCAAAACAATTCGTCTTTTGCTTCAAAAACAGTAAGTGTTCAGACCAAGTTTTATAAAATTTGGAATTTTTAAAATTACGAGTTACTTCAGAGAAGTGTTTTTAAAAAAGAGTTAAGGTTTTAAGTCTAGTAGAACCTCTATTAGACTGGGAATGTCTATTCTCTTTTCAGCTCTCACACTTTTTAGTAAAAAGAAGTCAAGAGGCATGTGTTGTAGAAGGGAGGCTACAGGGAGGTTCAAGTCTTCATGTTCATATGTTCATAAAAATCACTAGTGACAGTTTTCAGAAAATTACCACAGAACTGTGCAGCCAACATTACACGAAACTGTTTTCCTTTCAGGGAGGGGAGCTGGGAAAGTAATGCATCCCCTCTGCAAGATTGCATCTGGGGAACAAAGGCAGCTCTGTCTCCTGCCTATTTCCAGGTGATTGTGATTATACTGACTCATTCTTCTGCCTTAAAAAGCGCTGCTCCCTGGGAAAGACGGTGGGCCTACTTGGTTAGATTTCCTGGCAGAGGGGCCTATGGGAGTCCTGGATACATTTTCACACCCAGTGCGTGTGAGGCCAGAGTCTTTAAACTATTTACTAAAATAAGTATTATTACCTGCTCTGAAAATCAGCGTCATTTTAGCGGTAGGTCCTATATTCTAAAGTACACAGTCCTGGCCTCCTGCTTTTTTAATATATACAGGTTGGGGCAAAAGTATATTTACAGTTGTAAGTACCCAAAACACAGAGTTTATTCTTTTACTATTATTTATTAACTAGGAACCCAGTGCACAAATAAATCTGTGCACTCAGGGGGATCCCTCAGCCTGGCCTGTGCCCTCTCACAGTCTGGGACCCTTGGGGGATGTCCACCTGCTGGCATGCCTGGCCAGCCTGGGTGAGGGGCTGATGGAAGTTTGCAGGCTGGCCAAGCCTGCACACCCACCCTACGCCTACCACCCACCCTGTGTGCCCCTCCCACCCTGCAGCCCGCCACCCGCCCCGCCTGCCCTGCCACCTGCGCCGCATCCACCTCTGTGGCTGCGCTGCCGGCCTCCATCTTGACTGAGTTAATTTGCATACAGCCACTCTGATTGGCTGGTGGGCGTGGCTTATGCATCCCAGAGAAATGGTTAATTTCAATATTACCCTTTTATTAGAGTAGATGATTGTATTATTTTCCATGTGAACAACTGTCAACCTACTTTTGCCTCACCGTGTATATTTGCCCAGGCCCATTGACAGCCAAGAGTTGATCTCCATTTTCTCCAGAGGGCTTAATTGTCTAGTCAAACATTTCAAATGCTGATGGGAACTGCACATCCTAACCTTTTGTCCCTGGACGGCCTACTCCTGTGACGTGTGTACTTAATGTTCTGGCTGTCTTTCCCTGTCTTGAGTAGCTATCCAAACAACAATGTTAGTAATACTGAAGAGTCATCAAGAATGAGCTCGTGTCTAAATGAAGGAAAGAGAGCACCATGAGTCTCTAATCTGTCAATAGTTTAGTCTAGCAATGCCTTGAAATGTCCCGAGTACATGAGAAATTTCTGTAGACATTAGACATCGAGTCCAGTGAATTAGTCACCCACTTATTAAAGAAACACACCCTACTTTAGTGCTTGGCACATCCATGCCTGCTAAATATTTCCTGGCTCAGCTGCTCTCTGCTGGCTAGAGGTCAGTTGGAGAAATTATTTGTATATGCAGGCACTGACTCTTTATTCAAGGATCATTGTCTGGGCCCTCACTTTAATTACAAAGAAATGACGAAACTAATCAGGATCATGACCTGTTGCCTCACTGGGGAAAGCACAACCCCTCCTTCTGGAATGTGGAAATTGAAATTAGCCCCATCATTAATTGAATCTAACCAGCCACTACAGTGGAATGATCTACTTACAAAAAAAAATCTTGTTCTTCTAGCCATGTGGAGGGAGAAAAGAGATCTGCTCCTGGCATCTCAGACTCAGCCTTATTCCACTGGGGAATAATAAAGCTATTCTGTAAAACTAAATGTTCAGAAAGTCACTTTGAAATGAGTTGGGGAGGGTGGACTAATGCATGCTCTGCTCAGAAGGAAAAACCAAGCTGATTGACCGCAGGCAAGCATTTCCTACTTAGGTTTCCAAATGTCCTCCTTTCTCCACTTTGTTTTCCAGCAAGCTCCTCAGTTTCTTTTGTCTGGTCAACAAAAATAGAAGCCAATGCTAAGATTAGTGCTTGAAAAATAAAATTGGAAATAAAAAGGAGATACAGAAATTGGAACAAAAAGGAGATACAGAAACAAAAGGATCCCAGAAATTGTCTATTTGTCCTTTATATGCACCACTTTCCCCTCATGGAGGCCTTTGTATTGTGTGGCAATATACCAGCTTCTCAAAACGCTCATTGCTGTAGGTAGGCAAATCTCATAAATTAGCCAGGTACTAGGGAATTGTTTTGTTTGTTTGTTTTTTAACACCAGTGGAGTTTGGCCAGAATCAATTAATATTTTTCAATATCTCAGAAGTATTTTGTTTTTGTCTTAAGCCTCACCTGTGGATATGTTTTATTGATATTTTCAGAGAGAAGAGAAAGTGAAATAGAAGAGAGAGAGAGAGAGAGAGAGAGAGAGAGAGAGAGAGAGAGAGAGAGAGTCATCAATGTAAGAAACATTGTCTTTCATATGTGCCCTGACCAGAGATCAAATCTGCAACCTCGGTATGTGCCTTGACCAGAAATCAAGCCCACAAACTTGTTGGTTTACAGGATGATGAGCCAGTCAACTGTGCCACACGGCTGGGGCTCTCTGAGGTTTTTTAAGTGCATATAAGACAACCTGCTAGGTGATGTTCAGAGAAAATACAGTTATGGCTTGGGCCATTCGCTTTCTGTACATCACTTAATAGGAAAGGCTGCAGAATTTTGAGTCACTATTCAGTTCTAACTCTTGCTTCATTTACCTTTGGGGTTTATGGTTGACTTTCCTTATAGTTGTAGCCTTTCCATATGAGGATTTAACCGAAACACCATAATTTGTACTATCATTAGTACTACCAGTCTCAATAGCCTCACCTTGAAACTGGGCAAGTTCCCAAGGATGTAATGTCAAAGTGAAGTTGAACTGCTTTTCAAAGGCCTTTTTGGGTGCCCTTTTCTAACCGAGGGACCTTTATTTACCTTGACTCATGGTTTCAGAAAAACCTTTGCTGCTAATGCTGCTAATACATAATAATTCTTTTCAAATTACCTAAATGTTAAACAAATGCCATCTGTAATTAACTGAAAATGATCAAACGCCAGATTTGTAGCATTTGATACATTACTCTTTTGACTTTTTTAAAAAGTTGGTTGTTTACTCAGACAAACAGAAAAATAAAAAAGCAATGTGTTTCTTTAAATCTATAATGAACTTCAGTTATCTATAATAATAAGAGCATAATGTGCTAATTAAACTGGATGACCTATTGGATGACCTTCCAGATGAAGCCACGGTGTCTGGGGCCAAGGCAGAGGCAGCCATG
>PVJC01054375.1:0-10519 GCA_004026665.1 Murina feae | reverse complement strand
ATTTTTATTCTTTACCCTTGTGTTCCTTCTTCGTTTCCTATTTTTACTCTTTACAGTAGGCCCTTTAACATTTCTTGCATTGCTGGTTTGGTAGTAACAAACTCCCTTAGTCCTTTTTTGTCTGTGAAGCTCCTAATTTCACCCTCAATTTTGATTGATAGCCTTGCTGGGTACGGTATTCTTGGATTCAGACTCTTCCTTTGCATGACTTTGTATATTTCATTCCATTCCCTTCTTGCCTGATGTGTTTCTGTTGAGACATCAGTCACTAGTCTGATTGGGGAGCCCTTGTAGGTAACTTTCTGTCTCTCTCTGGCCGCTTTTAAGATTCTTTCTTTGTCATTGGTGTTTGCCAATTTAATTATAATGTGCCTTGGCATTGGTCTTTTGGGGTTCATTTTGGTTGGAACTCTATGGGCTTCTTGGATTTGCGTGGGTTTTTTCTTCCCTATTTCAGGGAAGTTTTCTGTCATTATTTCTTCAAACAAGTTTTCTATTCCTTGCTCAGTTTCCTTTCCTTCTGGCACCCCTATTATGCGTACGTTGTTTCGTTTTGTGTTGTCCCAAAGTTCTCTTAGGCCCTCCTCCTGCTAAGGCAGGATATTTAAAGATACCTTCATTTTCCCATGGAGCCCAGATATCACAAGATTCTAATAGAACTTTAGAATGAGAAGACTTATTGAATGTGAGATGTGAAGTCTCAGAGTGTAATGTGTGCATAAGGTGCTCTCTCTCTCTCTCTCTCTAGAGAGAGAGAGAGAGAGAGAGAGAGAGAAAGAGGGAGAGGCTGTAATCCACCTTTCAGGATTCGGAAGAGTAGTTTTGGTTCAGCAACAAGAAGGTAAATAAGTGTGTTAGAAATCTTGACAAAATACTATGGACAAAATAGCCATCTGTTATTAAATCAAAAATATTTTTAAAACATATATGAGCAGGATAAATTTGCAGGACTCTGCTTTAGATACTCACAAATATTCAACCTGTGACTGTAACAGTACTTCACTGCCTTTCACCTTTATCTTCCAAAGTTAATGGGAGGGCACAAAGCTAGATGACTGGCCAAAGTAAAAGTAATGCAACCATATTAGAAAGTTCCTGAAAGTTTCAATGATTTCACGTTATCTTGGGCCAGACTGGTCTGAACATTCAGAAGAGCCAGCCTGGCTATTGGGCCTGGCTTCCATGAGTTTCAAAGGAAGATAATGTCTCACCAAACACACAGGTGGGCAGTGCTAATGTGCACAGCTCTGCATGTACCCAAACACAAAATGATTTCCAGAGAAAGACAACAGGTTCTGTAGTTGTGCTCACCTCCTGCTGACAGCAGTCCCCCCATGGAAGAGGAATCTAAAATGGCAGAGAAGGAAGAGAAAACGGCAGCTGAATAGGCAGACCTGTTGGGCACCTCATCCCAGGGCCAGGAAACACATTAAAACTGGAGAACATTCACCTAAAAAAACTCAAAAATAAACAAATGGAGGCTAAATAGCATGCTATTAAATAATGAATGGGTTACCAAAGAGATCAAAGAAGAAATAAAAATTATCCTGGAAATAAATGAAAATGAACACACAATAATCTCAAATCTATGGGACACAATGAAAGCAGTCCTGAGAGGGAAGTTCATAGCACTACAGGCTTACCTCAAAAAAATAAGGAAAATTTGTAATAAGTTATTTAACACTACAACTTAAAGAATTAAAAAGAGAACAACAAGAAAAGCACAGAGTAAGTAGAAGGAGGAGGGGGGAATAAAGATCAGAGTGGAAATAAATGACATAGAGAACAACAACAAAAAAAGATCAATAAAACCAAGAGCTGGTTCTTTGAAAGGGTAAACAATATTAATGAACCACTAGCCAGACTCACCAAAACACAAAGAGAAAGGACCCAAATAAGCAAAATAATAAACTAAAGAGGTGAAGTAACAACTGACTCCGCAGAAGTACAAAGGATCTTTAAAAAAAAATACTATGAATGACTTTATTCCAACAAATGAGACAACATAGACAAAATGAAAAAATTTCTAGAAAAAAAAACCTTCCAAAACTTAATCAGAAGAATCAGAAAACCTAAATAGGCCAATAACTACTGATAAAATTGCAACAGTAATAAAAAACAAAAACAAAGTCCCAGAAAATAAAAGCCTGTTCTGGACAGTTTCACCGTGCAGTTTTACCACATTTTCAAAGAAGAACTAACACCAATCCTCAAACTACTCCAACAAATTCAAGAGGAAGGAACACTTCCAAGCTCTTTCTATGAGGTTAGAATTACCTTAATTCCAAAATAGAAAAAGACACGACAAAGAAAGAGAACTACAGGTCAATATCCCTGATGAACATAGACACTAAAATCCTTCACAAAATTTTAGCAAATTGAATCCAGTAACTCATTAAAAAGATCATACACCATGACCAAGCGGGATTCATTCCAGGGATGTAAGGCTGGTACAATATTTGCAAATCAATAAATGTGATACATCTCATAAACAGACTTCAAGACAAAAAATCACATGATCATATTGATGCAGAAAAAGCATTCAACAAAATCCAACTCCCTTTTTTGATAAAATCTCTCAGCAAAGTAGGAATAGAGGGAACATATCTCAACATAATAAAAGCCATATATTATAAACCTACACCCAACATCATATTCAATGGGCCAAAACTAAAACCATTTCCCCTAAGAACAGGAACAAGATAGGGATGACCTCTTTCATCACTTTTGTTCAACATAGTAAAGTCCTAGCCATAGTGATCAGACAATAATCTAATCTAATAAAAGAGTAATATGCAAATTAACGCTCACTCCGCTACACTTAAGCCACGCCCACCCACCAAGCCATGCTCGCCAGCCCATCAGAGCAATGGTATGCAAATTAAATCAGCCAAGATGGCAGCCAGCAGCCACAGAGCTAGAGCAAACAGGAGGCTTCAGTTGCACCAGCAACGGAGGAAACTGCTTGCCGAGGCAGGCTGTGGCCTCTACTCAAGGCAACAAAGTTTCAATTATAGAAGATAAATAAACCCCAGAAACCTGATTCCAGCCAGCCTTGCTGGGACCTTGGGTCAATGGGGGCTGTGGCCAGCCTGAAAACAGCCCTCAGCCCCTTACTCAGGCTGGCCAGGCACCCCAGTAGGGACCCGAACCCTTAAGGGGCTTGCCCAGCCTGCAAACAGCCATCAGCTCCTCACCCAAGTTGGCCAAGTGTGCCAGTAGGCGGACATCCCCCAAGGGGTCCCAGACTACGAGAGGGCACAGGCTGGGCTGAGGGACCCCCCTGAGTGCACAAATTTTTGTGCACTGGGTGCCTAGTAACAAATAAAAGGCATCCCAAACAAAAGGCAAACAAATTGGAAAGGAGGAAGTAAAACTGTCATTATTCACAGTTCACATGATACTATACATAGAAAATCCTAAAGACTCCATCAAAAATCACTAGATTTAATACATGAATTTGGTGACATAGAAGGATACAAAATTAACACCCCAAAATCCATGGCTTTTTTATACACCAATAATGAACTTTCAGAAAGAGAAACAATCCCATTTACCACTGCAACAAAAAAAAATTAAGATACTTAGGAATCAACTTAACCAAGGAGATAACATACCTGTACTCAGAAAACTACAGAATGTTGAAAAAAGAGATAGAGGAAGATATAAACAAGTGGAAGAATATACCCTGTTCATGGATTGGTAGAATCCATATCATTAAAATGTCTATAGTGCCCAAAGCAATCTACAAATTCAATGTAATTTCTATTAAAATATAAATGACATATTTTACAGACATAGAAAAAACATTCCAAAAATTTGTATGGAACAAAAAAAGACCCAAATAGTTGCAACAATCTTGAGAAGGAAGAATAAAGTTGGAGGAATCACAAGACCAGATATCAAGTTATACTACAAAGCCACAATAATCAAAACAGTCTGATACTGGCACAAGAACAGCATATAGATCAATGGAATGGAACAGAACCCCCAGAAATCCACCCAAACCATTGCACGCAATTAATATTTGACAAAGGAGGTAAGAGCATACAATGGAGCAGAGACAGTCTCTTCAATAAATGGTGATGGGAAAATTGGACAGATACATGCAAAAAAATTAAACTAGACCACCAACTTACACCATACACAAGAACAAACTCCAAATGGATAAAATGCTTAAATGTACCAGTAAGTCAGGAAAGCATAAAAATCCTAGAAGAAACCTTAGGCAGCAAAATCTCAGACATCTCTCATAGCAATATCTTTACCGATGCATCTTCTAGGACAATGGAAACTAAGGAGAAAATAAACAAATGGATTACATCAAAATAAAAAGCTTCTGCAACAGCAAAAGAAACCATCACAAAACAACAAGAAAGGCCACTGCATGGGAGAACATATTTGCCAAAGATGCATCCAAAAAGGTGTTAATCTCCAAAATATATAGGGAACTCATAAAACTTAACAAAAGGAAGATAAATAGATACTTCTCCAAAGAAGACATACAGAAAGCCAAGAGACATATGAAAAAATGCTCAAAGTCACTAATTATTTAAGAGATGCAAATCAAACAACAATGAGATATCACCTCATCTCTGTCAGAATGGCTATCATCAACAAAACAACAAACGGTAAGTGTTGGTGAGGTTGTGGAGAAAAGGAAACCCTAGTACACTGCTGGTGGGAATGCAGACTGGGACAGCCATTATGGAAAACAGTATGGAGTTTCCTCAAAAAATTAAAAATGGAACTCCCATTTGACTCAGTGATCCCACTTCTAGAAATATATTGTAAGAAATCCAAAACACTCATCAGAAAGAATAAATGCACCCCTATGTTTATAATACTGCATTTACAGTAGTTAAGATTTGCAAATAGCTTGTGTCCACCAGCAGGGAAGTGGATAAAAATACTGTGGTACATTTACACAATGGAATACTACTTGGCAATAAAAAAGAAAACTCTTACCATTTGCAACAGCATGGATGGACCTGGAGAGTATTATGCTAAGTTAATAAGCCAGTCAGTAAAAGACAAGTACCATATGATCTCACTCATGTGGAATCTAATGAACCAAATAAACTGATGAACAAAAATAGACCCAGAGACATAAAAGCATAAACAGACTTTTGAATCTCAAAGGGCAGGCTGGGGAGGGTGGGTGGGAAGAGATCAACCAATGAACTTGTATGCGTATATGCATAACCCATGGACACAGACAATATGGTGGTGAGGGGCATTGGGTGGGGGGGCAGATGGAAGTGGGCTGGAAGAGGTTAATGAGGGAAAAAGGGGAACTTATTTAATACTTTCAACAATAAAGATTAAAAAAAATAAAATATATAAAAATAAGTAAGTAAATAAATAAAAAGGTGGAGAAGTCATGAGCACAATTCTCAGAGCTGGGCACTGGTGGAAGGAGATCAGCAAGTGGATGTCTCCTGTGGCAAACTCTCCGTCCCCCTCACTATACCCATTGCATCCAACATAGGATACTATCTCATGGAAGAAGCAATACCTGCTTTGTCTTAAATGCCAGTGCTCAGCTTCTCATTTACCACATCAAACTCATTTTTAATAATTATTTACTTAAATTCTGGTTTCACAAACAGAAAATTGATTTGGATTTGTAGGAGGCATCTTTTCCTTCCATGGGGAAAAAACCTTGGAAGCCAAGTGCAATGGGCCAGAGTTGTCCTAATTTGTGAAGGGAATAACCTGCTTTGGTAACAGAGGACCCGATGGGTTCATAGCTTCTCTCTGATACCAAGAAAACGCTTATATAACAGGTTCTGTTACACGTTGCTTTCAGTATATATCTGATAGGATTCTTTAGAAGCAACATGCTCTTCTCATTAAACCTGTTAGTATGGTGACATTTCTCACAGCTTTAGCCCGACTCTGTGGAATGGGCTGATTGATTTAACATTCTGTCAGCACCACCGGCTCTGGATGATTGTTACGTAAGTGAGCCAATGACTGGCTGAGGATATAGAATGCCCAGGATTTGCTCTGTCTTTGCTGCATTTTGAGGTACTCTAAACCCACTCTGGGAACTTATGCTCATTCTGGCTAGAAATTCTTGCAGAAAATGAAGCTGATGTCACTTCAGAAATGGCAAACTCTGGCAATGCCAACCTGTCAGAATTATGCCACCAGATTATGAAGCAGCACAGTAGAAAAATCTGGAAAGGGGAAAATGCATTCAAAATTAGGGCAGTTTGTTTTTGTTTTACTAATTTATCTGCTAAAGCAAGAAGAATTTACCCTCAAAAGAATTAGGGTAAAAAGCAAAGGATCTGTCACGCCTCTGTATGTGCAGTTTTCCACATCCCACCACGACTGCAGCCTCTTTATATTACAACACTTATTTCCAAGCATTGTCATTTGTTCTGAATTGTCATGACTGAGATGACAAAAAGAGTTAGCCGGATGCTTCCTGAGGTATTTTCGCTTCTAATTTATATGGTTCAAACAGGGACTTTTTGAGCATTTGGTGTCTACCCAGAAACCTAACAGAGTTATTTCTTTCTAGAGTTAGCCAGCCAATGTTTTTTAAAAATATATATATTTTATTGATTTTTTTACAGAAAGGAAGGGAGAGGGATAGAGAGTTAGAAACATCGATGAGAGAGAAACATTGATCAGTTGCCTCCTGCACACTCCCTACTGAGGATGTGCTCGCAACCAAGGTACATGCCTTTGACCGGAATACCCTTGAGTCCACAGGCCGATGCTCTATCCACTGAGCCAAACCGTTTAGGGCCCAGCCAATGTTGTTATTTTATCAAAATAGCTACACTGTACAGGTGTTTGTTGATTGCAGAAACCACAGCTGGATCTGAGCCTCAAAGTCTTAGTCTTCCAAGACTGTAAGTGTCACTCGGCTAGATTTAGAAGTAGGACTGCCTGTTTCCGCTCCCGGCACTATCCCATTATCTCCGTAATTTTGTGGTGAAATTGTGAAAGCCCATCTATGTGAAATTCAGACAACATAAGAATACACATACAATCCTGGGTAGCATGGCATTGCCAGTCATTAGAGTCTAAATAAAACTCTGGTGTGATGAGACCAACATACAGCCTGTTATCTTCAATGTTATAGGAATAAAAGTTGGCATGAGATCAAAGCCATAGAATAGAATAGAAGCAAACAAAAGACACACCATAGGCTGTGTCTCTGAGAACCTGCTGTGAAGACTGAATTGCTCAGACCCATGTTTTATTCACCTAAACTTTAAAAGCGTTTCTCAGGGAGAAGAGAAGACACATTCCCCAGCAGAACTCACTTGCCCAGAATGTCAGGCAGAAAAATGGACATGCATTTGATTGAACTTGGAAAAATATAAGAAGACATTTTGAATCGCAGAGAATATTAGCAATACTGTTCCAAGCCTGATGGAATGGTCCAGTGAAACCTGCCTCCCAGAGTCAGAGCTTCCAGTCTCCTCTGAGGCCAGTAACACACTGGGTGTGGACTTCTTCTACAAATCCTGGGCAGAAGGTGGTATATGGAATTGAACTGCCTATGCCCTTCGCAAGGAATTGAACAAGAGAAAAATACTTAAAAAACATTTTAATCATTTTAAGTGTATAATTCAGTAGCATTAAGTACATTTACAACTTTGTGCAATCATCACTATCCATTTCCAGAACTTTTTCATCATCCCTAATAGAAACTCTATACCCATTAAATAACTCCTCATGCCCCTCTCTCTTCAGCCTCTAGCCACCTTTATTTTATTTTATGTCTATAAACTTACCTACGTATTTCATAGAGGTGGAATTGTATATTTCTTATTTTGTTACTGACTTATTTCACTTAGCATAACGTCTTAAAGATTCATTCATGTTCCAGCATGTATCAGAATGTCATTCCTCTTTAAGGCTGAATAATATCCCATTATATGTACATACCACATCTTGCTTATCCATTTGTCTAACAGTGGACACTTGGGGGTTATTTCCACCTTTTGGTATTTGTGAATAATGCAGCTATGAACATTGGTGCAGAAATATGTTTGAGTTCCTGCTTTCAATTCTTTGGAGTATATAACTATGAGTGGAATTGAAGATCATATGGTAATTGTATGTTTTAATCTTTCAGGAACTGCCAAAATGTTTTCCACAGTCACTGCATCATTTTATATTCCCACCAGCAATAAAAGGGGGTTCTAATTTTTCCACATCATCACCAACACTTGTTATTTTCAATTTTCTTTTTCAAAACAGCCATCCTAATATGTGTGTAGTGGTATCTCATTGTGGTTTTGATTTACATTCCATATTTTTAATTAAAAAATCTTTATTGTTGAGAGTATTACAAATATTCCCCTTTCTCCCCCAGTGTCCCCCTCCACGCAGTTCCCGCCATACCCCAGGTGTTTGCCACCCTATTACTTGTGTCCATAGGTAATGCATATATGCATATACTAGTAGGTTCTTTGGCTAATCAATTCCCGCCCCTCTCTCTCCACTTCCCTCTGAGATTCATTTGTCTGATCCATATTGCCATGCCTCTTTTTCTATTTTATTCATTAGTTTATTTTGTTCATTAGATTTCTTGTTTATTTATTTTAATCTTTAGATTCAATTATTGATAGATATGTATTCATTGCCAATTTATTGTTCATATTTTTATCCTTCTTTTTCTCCTTCTCTCCTCCCCACTCTTCTTCCTCCCTCTTCCTCTCCCCTCCCCTTCTTTCCATTTCTCCTCCTCCTCCTCCTCTTTCTCCTCCTCCTTCTCCTTCTTTTCTTCATCTTCTTCATTTTCCTCTTCTTAAAGAATACCCTTCAACATTTCATGTAATGCTGGTTTGGTGGTGATGAACTCCTTTAGCTTTTCCTTGTCTGTGAAACCCTATCTGATCTTCAATTCTAAATGATAGCTTTGCTGGGTAGAGTAATCTTGCTTGTAGGTTCTTGTTATTCATCACTTTAAATATTTCTTGCCACTCCCTTCTGGCCTGCAGAGTTCCTGTTAAGAAATCAGCTGACAGTCATATAGGCACTTCCTTTTCATTAGTTATCTACAAGGGAGCTTTTCTCTTGCTGCTTTTAAGATTCTCTCTTTGTCTTTAACCCTTGGCATTTTAATTATGATGTATCTGAGTGTGGGCCTTTTGGGTTCCTCTTGTTTGGGACTTTCTGTGCTTCATAGACTTGTAAGTCTATTTTTTCTTTTTACCAGGTAGGGGAAGTTTTCTGTCACTATTTCTTCAAATAGGTTTTCAATATCTTGCTCTCTCACTTCTCCTTCTAGCACCCCTATAATATAAATGTTGGTATGCCTGAAATTGACTAAGAGGCTTCTTATACTATCTTCATATTTTTGGATTCTTTTTCTTTTTGCTCTTCTGATTGAATTTTTTGTTTTCTCATATTCCAAATCATTGATTTGATTCATGGCATCCTCTCCTGTTGATTCCCTACAAATTATTCTTTATTTAAGTTAGCATATGTTTAATTTCTGACTGGTTCTTTTTCATGTCTTTGAAATTCTCACTAAGATCCTTGAAATTCTCACTAAGTCCATTAAAGCTTTCATTAAGATTCTTAATTATCCTTATATCCATTGTTTCGAACTCTGTATCTATTAGTTTTCTTGCTTTTACTTCATTTAGTTCTCTTTCTGGAGATTTCTTCTGTTCTTTCACTTCTGACATGTTTCTTTGTCTCTGCATTCTGGCAGTTTCCCTGTGTTTGTCTATGTTTTAGGTGGAGTTGCCATGTCTCCTAGAATTGGTAAAGTGGCCTTATGTAGTAGATGTCTTGTAGGGCCCAGTGGTTTAACTTCCCCAGTCAATTGAGCTGGGCACTCTAGATGTGCCCTGTGTGGGCTGTGTGCACAGTCTTATTATAGTTGAGCCTCGTTTGCTGTTGACATCAGTGGGAGGAATTGGCCCTCAGGGCAATTGGCAGTGAGGACCAGCTGTGGTTACAGTAGAATTGCTATGTAGGAGACATCTATATGGAGCAGGACTTGTTTCAGTGGGGTTTTGGTGCTCCCTGAGTCTTCCCCTTGAGTGTGTTGCTCATGGATGTATAGAGTTGTAATCTAGTATGATCTGAAGCTGTCCACCTTGTGTATTGGCTCTGGGGCTCTGCTGGAGTTGCAGAGTCAGCCACTGCCTGTGCCCCATCTGGGGCTACCTTTCAGGAGCTACAGAGTGACCTGCAGATGGCTGATATGTGTGTTGGGCTTGGAAGTGTCCAGAAGAGGCCAAGCTGTAAAGCAAGGCAGGTTGCTGCCAGTACCATCCTTGGACTTCTTATTGAAAGGTATAGGGCATGCTCAGTCAATGAAAGGAAAATACCACATGTCCTCACTCATCTATGGATAATAATAACCATTATAAACTGGTGAACAAAAATAGATTCAGAGGCAGAACAACATTAAACAGACTGTCAAATTACAGCAACAAGGACAGGGACATGGCGGGGGGGGGGGGGTAACAGATCAGACATGGGACTTTTGTGTATGCATTTAAGCATAACCAATGGACACAAAACACTG
>PVJC01054374.1:0-10460 GCA_004026665.1 Murina feae | reverse complement strand
CCACAGAAGTGGGAATGTGTAGGTAGGGCAGACAGTCGAGGTAGAAAGACCGAAGCAATCTTACAAAGTGGCAGTCAAGAAAAATGACCAAACACCAGCGGATCATTAAACAGAGGTTTGAGTGTATTATTTTGAGCTTCATGAATAATTAACAGACAAACTAAAAATACTGATAGAACTATCAAACTTAGGAAGTGAGTGTACAAGTAGAGGTGGTTTTAGTGCACACGCTGTCATCGCAGCAATTCAATAAATAACATCAGAATTAATTAATTCATTACATGGCTTTTAGCGTATCAGTTTGAGATGGGTGGACATTCACCAGGAGAAATAAAGTATTGACTTCAGCAGTGGGACTGGGGATGGAAGTGGTGGACAGGGGTCTGTTGCTTTTTTTTCAAGCTTATTTGTGCTATTTTCTTTTTCATCGCGAGGATGCATTACTTTAATAAAAACTAGGCATAGAAAAGGCAGGAAACGAAATGGACAAGTTGATAAGAATGGCAAAAGCAGCAGTGTTTGTTTATTTTTTTAACTTATGTCCTGAAGCTGACGTATGATCTCTCTGCTTCCTCTTCTTCTGTGCCTACCATATTTCTACGTCTACCCCTATTCTCCCTCGCTCCACTCACAACAGGCTCTGAAATTCTTTGTGCTACTTCACTAAGCGTGTAATAGTCACTGACATGCCTACTGAATCAATCTTGTATTTAATATATTATTTTAATGTATTGCATACTGCACAAGGTGATTGACAGACTAGCTCAATTGTTACTGTTATTTTTGGATAAGAAAACTGATATTCCTTGTCAAATTTTTTTTCAAGGGAGAGGCTGAACATTTAAGTTATTGCTATCAGTGGAAAGATCATAGGAAAATTTTAAAAAAATTGAGGGCAAAGATGGGTACTAGTTCCCAGAGCATGCGTGATTCAACAGAAACAATTTCTTGTGAAGGCTCGGAGCCTCCAAAGACAAGCCAGGATATTTTCTTTATTCTGTCTTGGGTCCTGGATCTTCCAATTCTCTAGCTCTTCCAAGACATCATTCTTCTGTGAAGAGCCCACTATTCAAGTCACTAAGATGCTAGCATCCTTGAGTAGAGATTTACAAAATGATGGCATTTCCCCCTGAACTTGGCTCATGCACTGCTCCAGATTAGCGTGGTCCTGTCAATCTCTCTGGCTTTGGCCACTCCCTCTGCTTCCTCCCCTGAGTAGCCTCAGTGACTGCATAGGCAGTTCCATGCTCACAAAGCATGACTACCGCCTCTGATCTCCTCACAGCTTCTCACACTCCTCGTTGTCTTCTGGTGGCACCAGGTTTCAGCAAAGGCTGCAGTGCAGTCTCTGAGGTGGAAGCCAAAGCAGCCTTTTGGTCCAGCCAGTGAAGCCTGAGGATCTTTGGGCTTCCTCAGTGGCTGCCTGGAGAAGCCAAGTGAAACAGCCTGGAATTCCAGGAGAGGAATGCCTTATGGGTAAAATTTGATCAAAGAAAATATGTGGAACCTAATGAACAAAATAAGCTGACAAACAAAATAGAAGCAGAGGCCTGGATATATGGAACAGGTTGTCAGAGGAGAGGAGCTGAACAAAGGAAGGTGAAGGGATTAGCAGAACATTATATGCAGATCCCATGGACACAGACAATAGTGAGGTGAGGGCCAAGGGATGGGGTACGGGGGCTGGATGGAAGTGAGCAAAGGAGAGAACATTTGCAATAGTGTCAACAATACAAATTTAATTAAAGAATAAATAAAAACCCAACTCTATCCCTGAAAATATAAAGGAAGGAAGGAAGGAAGGAAGGAAGGAAGGAAGGAAGGAAGGAAGGAAGGAAGGAAGGAAGGGAGGAAAGAAAGGTATCTAGGAGGGAGTTGACATAAATCCAGGTTTATTTCCTTGTAAAGCTGTTGCTGACTTGGTAACACATTCCCTTCTACTTGTTTTCATTTCTTTCCTGCTTCATTCCTTTTATCTTTTACTCTTGAGAGATACTCTCAATTCCCTGGGATGTTGCTTCCCCAGTACAACATTCACACGCAAACTTCATTTCAGGTTCTTTTCTAAAAACCTGGGCAATGCATGTGACACCTCTATCTAAAAAATCTTCCTCAGGATGGGACTGGCAGTTGGATTGCCCACCTGACTGAAAGTAGCAGTGCCCGCATTGCTGAGGAAAAGAGATAGTAATAACCCTTGATGTACACAGAAGTTAAAGCTTTCACCCAGAGCATTGATGGATCAAGTGTTTACTGCACTTCACCATGTGGGACAATGATAATTACATGACTGTGATTGGGATGGCTGTTTATAAGCACTGGAGGTCAAATTAAAGCATACTTTGAAATCCAGGGGTCTCAAATGCACTCCAAAAATATTCTTATTCCTTGGTGCACAGAGCGTTCTAAACTAAAAATGAGGCTTAGAGTTTGATCATAATGGTGGTAGAGCTGCAAAATGAAGCTGAATGCACACCTTCTGATTGGGAAAGAATGAAACCCTGAAATATGAGATGGGATTCACCAGTTTAAAAACATGAGAACCTTGAACCTTCAAATTCTACCAAATCCATCTGGCTGGTAGGAACCCCCAGATTTCATTTACTGAAGAGGAATGATTTTCTCCTTCTCTCAGTGCCAGGCAATGACCTCAGACAAAGAAAGGTAATGCTTGTTTTCTGTAAAACTTACCCCTTTTTATCTCTCTTTGTCTCCAAAACAGTAAAAGCACTCTTGTGGGAATAGAGAGCGCACCCACCAAAAGTATTGCAGGATCTACACGTTTGTACTGTCACAAGTGGAGGAAATGTCTGAGAGTGTATTTTGAGGGTGTTAATTTAGGGAGATGGACTATAAGGTGGGATGGGGAGACTAATTGGCATTGGGTAACTCGCTCACACTAATGGTTCAACATTCTGGTAAATGTGCCTGAAGCTGGTCATAGTAGTTTTCCTGGTGTCTTTTAGATGATTGGCTATAACACTGGCCTATGGTAAATGAGGTAAAGATTTTAGAATACGCAGCAGAGTGTTGACGGAGGGGTTTGAAGTCACAGAGAGTTGGCAGTGTTCAAATGTATCTGAGAACCACCACCTGCCTGTGTTCCCAGGAAGGACCCAAAAGCACTGTCTTCACTCTGGCAATAAGGAGGGCATTCTCAGAAGCACTTTGGTAGCTGTTTGCTGAAAGGGGCTGCCATGGGACATGGGTACCAGATATCCATGGGGACGTAGCATTTTGAATGGCATGAGCCAAGTGGCAGCACGGAGCTATCAGAGACAAGGTACATACAATTGCCTAAATGGACAGTGAAGCCAGAGTAGCAATAGGGTCCCTCTTTCCAGGGATAAATCTCAAGTCAGCAGTAGAAGAAGGAGATGATAAGTATCCATTGTTGTTCCAGAACCAGTCATCTCAGGGGATCACATTTGTTTTGCTCATCCTCCTTAAGTCTTTTTGGGATATTATAACTATTCACTCTTTGAAGAATTGGATTTATACTATCCCTCCCAGAGGAGAAGTGAAGGCATCATGTACTTATACAAGAGAGAGTGTATATCTGGATAGTCTGAGAAATGAATTCTGTCAGATCCAACCTATACATCTCCTATTAAATGTCTTGATATAAGAAATGTTACTTAGCTCCTGGATCTGAGTCCACTTCTCAGATGGAGTGGTCCTCACAATGCTCTCACAGTCTTCATACCCCAGCCATTGCTACTGCTGTCACCTCTTAAATACTGCCAGTTCACTCGGTTTCTCCCTGTGGCGAGTTAGCTAGGGTGGGGGCCATGTGGCATCGCCAGTGCCCCAAGTCAGCTTGCCTATGTCTATGGAAACTCTCACTTCCCAGTGGTTACCTGGAGGGTCCAAGTAGAATCCCCAGAAGGGTGAGGAAATTAAAGGTTTGTGGGCTGACCCTAGATTAATAAAAAACAGGGCATAAAAAAGAGCTGTCAGTTAAATATACTTCCCCTTTCTGGCTGTGGACAGCTCCTCCCAAGAATCAGAGGCTCCATATGGCCTCTCCTTGTTATTAACATGCGTTTTCTTAGAGAACTGTGGCCAACTGTTCATGCAACATGTTTTCTTGTCTTCTTTCCTAGTGCCATGTCCTTCCCACCCCACCCCCTTCACTGTTTTCCTGGGATTCCACCTCCACATGAGGCATTAGGATATGAGCCCTGCTCCAGGAGCTGTTTTCTAGAAATTCAGGGATAAAAGAGCTTCTTATATAGGAGAGACATCAAGGTCACCACGATAAACATTTTTAATAGAAAAACAAACAAACTCTCCAATCAAGTGAGAGGGAATGTGGGAAGAGATCAAAGGAGTAAAAATCAGGTAATATTTTGGAAGGATGGGAGGAAAAGTGACATAATCTTTCTCTCCAAGGCATGGCACTGCATTAGGCAGCTAGAAGACTTGCTCAGTTCTTGCAAGGCAGCTGAGAGTGAACAGAGGATAGGAGTAGAGCCTTGCAAGACATTTGTTCTATGATCTCATCTTGAAGGAGAGATGGGAAGGGAAACAAAGTTTTGTACTTTCCAGTCTAGACCATAGAAATGTGAGCAGACATTCGGGGCTGAAGTTATGTAAGAGTTTTCTGAATGTTCTCCCTAAACCAGCTCTTCTCTGAGTTCTGTTAACCTCAGCACATGGTAACTCTATTCTTCCTGGTGCTTAAATTGAGATCTGGGTATTACCCTTGACACTTCTCTTTGTCTCAGAGCTTCTATTCACGCTATCAATAAATCCTATAAAATTCATCTTTATTTTATATTTAGAATTCAACCAATTTAAAACAAAAGAGAGCTTATATCACGTGATTCAAAACTTTGCAATGGTTTCATGTCTTCCTTAGAATAAAATTCAATTTTTGTATTGTTTTACTCAGTAATATATCCTCTACATATAATTATTGGTTCATATTATAAATTTAATAAATATTTTTAATGAATTGATATATGTGAAGCCTATTTTTAAATCTCCAGATATAAAAGGGAAGTTATCTGAAAGTTGAACTGTGAATTCATGGATATTTGGACCAATGTCTCTGCTGCTGAAAGATTTAAGAATGTTCTAACTTTAGAAATATTAAATAGCTGTTAGTGACATAACCTTGGTAGAGAACAGTCTAAGATGAAAAAAACAAAAAACAAACAAGAAACGTAGTTTCACAAATACAATGTAAGTTTTAAGGTGAGATTAACCATGATTAGATTGACTTACTGGATGAATATTTTCAACACCCCCAATTAGCAAAATCTTGTTAGTGACCAAATTGTGTTCCTGTTTAATGCCAGCAGACAATGAGACCTTGTGGCTAAAATGAAAATAAAAATCTTAAAAAACATTTATTATTAGCCTCATTAAGAGAAATTGTGAAGGAACACTTCCATCTCCAAGACAAATTTAGTGCCCTAAAAGGAACATGCAACCAAAAAAAAAAAAAAAAAAAAAAGAAAGGAGAGAAAAGAAAAAAAAGTAATGAGACACCTTGACATTTAAATAAAAACAGTAACAAATACCTAAAATCTGTGAAATATGTTTCCCCTATATTTAAAGATAGCCTTTGTTGGATATGTAACTATTCTGTCATTTAAGTTTAAGAATGGTTATATAATATGCATGATGTTATACACTGAGTGGCCAGATTATTATGACCACCTGACATTTGTAGGCAATTTAGCTATAATTTCGCGCTGAAGTTGCTAGAGGGCCAGACCATTATAAATAGGGAATCAGGATATTTAACCATGACAGTAGAAGTGATTTTTTCCTAAAGATGTGGGTAAACAATGCGATTTAACAGCCTTTGAACGTGGGATAACACACACACACACACACACACACACACACTGAGTGGCCAGATTATGACCACCCCATCAGTACTTTATTGGGCCACATTTTGCCTTCAATACTGGGGTGATTCTTCTTGGCATTGACTCCACTAGATGTTGAAAGGTGATGGGAGGAATCTGACACCATGCCTGATGAATAGCACTGCCCAGTTCTGTGGGATTTGATGGTTGGGGGACATGGACTATACTAGGGGATCTGCAAGGTGTCTCCCAGCTAACATGCTTTACTGATCAGATGAAATTGTGAACAGCCTACATTTTAACCCCACTTAGACACTGCACTGTCATTTTAAATGTCCTTTTCCCAAGCACTTATGATCCTTCCCTTGAAAATGCCTGGCACTCCGAAACTGCTCTGTTTTTTTTGTGGGCCTTCAGCTCACCAGCGTGAAACACTTGCAGTCATTTTTGACTCTTCTTTGCCTATTACTTAACTTATTACAGAGTCTGACTGCTACTTTTGGGGGGATACTTCTCAGATTAACCGCTTATTTATGTTCTAAAATCTGTGATTTTTATCTATGCCTACTTCACTCCCTCATTTTATTGCTATAACAGTTGCCCGACTGGTTTCTTAGACTCTAATATTCTATTTACTCTGTTCATCCCACATATCACTCCCAAACTAATCTTTGAACACCAGTGCTTCCATTTCAGCCACCAGCTTTAGAATGTACCCTGGTTACTCTTTATTGCTTGCTTTTTCCAACACATGCCTGTTCTCCAGGGTGTGTCTTCTCATTGCGTTTTTCTATCCCTTGGGCTTTCGCCTTCCCCCAAACCCCACCCTCACCCTATAAATTAGACTCATCCTATCATCAATACTTTTTATTTTTTTGTTTTTTAATTTTCTTTATTGGTCAAGGTATTACAAATGTGTCCTCATCTCCCAATAACCCCCAACCCTCCCCCTCAATACTTTTTATTATTTCTTTGTTGTTGTTAATCCTCACCTGAGGATATTTTTTCATTGATTTTTAGAGTGAAGGTGGGGGAGAGACACACAGAGAAAAATCGATGTGAGAGAGACACATCGATTGGTTGCCTCCCACATATCCCCAACCAGGCCAGTGAGGCTGCAACTGAGGTATGTGCCCTTGACTGGAATTGAACCAGGGAACCTTCAATCCTCAGGTTGATGCTCTATCCACCAAGCCCACTGAGCCAAACTGGCTGAGCTTTTTAAAAATTTTTTTAATATTTTTTAATTGATTTTTAGAGTGAGAGGGAGGAAGAGGGACAAAGTTAGAAACATTGATGAGAAAGAAACTTCATTAATCCACTGCCTCCTGCACACCCCCTACTGGGGATCGAGCCTGCAACTCTGGGCATGTGCCATGCCTAGGAGTCGAACTCATAACCTCTTGGATCCTAGTCGATGTTCAACCAGTGAGCAACACCAGCAGGGCACATTTTATTATCCTTAAAAATGCTTTTATTCTGATTATAACAGTTATCTATCTAATTATATAATATTTTAAGATACATAAAATATAAAATAAAATAAAAAGTAACTAGAGTCTAACATTCATAGATGGCCATTTTTGGCAAGATCTTTTACTTTGTATTTTGATATCTAATCTAATAAAAGAGTAATATGCAAATTAACCATCACTCTGAGACATATAAGCCATGCCCACCAGCCAAGCCATGCCTGCCATCCAATCAGAGCAGCTGTATGCAAATTAACCCAGCCAAATGGCATCAGGCAGCCATGGAGCTAGAGCAAACAGGAGGCTTCCATTGCAGCAGTGATGGAGTTGAAACTGCCTGCCTAGGCCAGCCAGGCCTCTGCTCAAAGCAACAATGTTTCAATTTTAGAAGCCATGGAGCTGAAGCAAACAGGAGGCTTCATTGCCTGGCTAGGCCTCTACTCAAGGTAATAAAGTTTCAATTATAGACGATAAATAAACCCCAGAAACCTGATTTCAGCCAGCCTCATTGGGACATTGGGTCAATGGGAGCTGTGGGCAGCCTGAAAACAGCCCTGAGCCCCTCACCCAGGCTGGCCAGGCACACCAGCAGGTGGACATCCCCTGAGGGGTCCCAAACTGTGAGAGGGCACAGGCCAGGCTCAGGGGACCCCCCCCCCCGATTGCACAATTTTTTTGCACTGGGCCTCTAGTATATATATATATTCTATCTAATAAAGAGGGAATATGCTAATTGACCCTCATGCCATTGCAAAGAGGGTGGTGCTCACAGCCAATAAGGAGGGAATGTGCTAACTGAATGCCCCACCTTCAAAGATGGCAATGCCCCACCACAAGATGGAGCACCCAGTCCCCTTAGCCCCACCAGGGTGGCAGGCATGCAGCAAGACTAGGCCTGCCTGGTGGCGGGCCTTGCTGCTCAGTGACCTGTCTCTGGAGTCCCCATTCCCCTCAGCCCCCTACCTGCCCAGGGCTGGCCCAAGGCACAGGCAAGCCTCTGATGGCAGCTGCCCAGGGCTGCCTGAGGCTCTGGTAACTAGGGCCAGCCAAGGCTTGCACTGCCAGCAGTGGCAGCAGCAGAGGTGTGATGGGGTGTCGCCTTCCCCTGATTGCCGGGTTGCCTCCCACCCCTGAGGGCTCATGGACTGAAAGAGGGGGCAGGCCAGGCTGAGGGACCCTCCCTACTCCAGTGGATGAATTTTCATGCACCGGGTCTCTAGTATAAAATAAAAGTGTAATGTGATAATTAGACCAGATAGCCAAATGACCTTCCAGACATCATTCCAGAAGTCCTTCTGGATGAACCTGTGGTGATGGAGCTGAGGCAGAACTGGTTAGGGGCAATCAGGCAGGTAGGCAAGCAGTTAGGGGTGATTAGGCAGGCAGGTGAGCAGTTGGGGCAATCAGGCAGGCAGAGTGTTTAGGGGAAATCAGGCAGGCAAGTGTCCTGGATTGTGAGAGGGTGCAAGCAGGGCTGAAGGACCGCCCCCCCAACTGTGCACGAATTTCATGCACTGGGCCTTTGGTATATAATAACAGCAATGAAATAACACTCATAAGCATTTATTATAAGCCAGGAGCCATTTTTCAAAATATATGTAAATTATCTCATTTAATACAACTCTATGAATTAGATACATTTATCATCCTTAGAGAAACTATATACTACAGTTAAGTGACTTGTTCCAATTTAGACATTAAACCTTGATCTACTGTTTCTGGAGTTTGAGTATTAACCACTATGTAATTCTGCCTACTAAATTCTTATACAGACAGTCCTCAGGTTAGGTTGAGCTCTATGTATGTTGTTTCATGGTTAGATTGCCATCTCTCATTTATTTATTAAAAAAAAAAATTCTGTCATTTCGATGTATGGATAGGGCCGAAACCGGCTCTCTGACATCCCCTTGAGGGGTTCTGGATCCTGAGAGGGCACAGCTAGGCCAAGGAACCCCAGTGGTATACAATTGGGGCTGGGGAGGGATGTGGGAGGTTGGCCAGCTGGGGAGGGACCACAGGAGGGCTCCAGGGCATGTCCAGCCCATTTTGCTCAGTTCCGATAGGTCGGACCCCAGCAGCATGGTAACCTACCTGTCGGAGTGTCTTCCCCCAGGTGGTCAGTGCACATTATAGTGATTCCCTGACCGATCAACTGTCTGTCCCCAGGTGGTCAGTGCATATCATCATGAGCAGTTGAGCTGCTTTAGCACATCATTAGCATATTACATTTTGATTGGTTGAACAGCCAACCAGTGGACCAGACACAGCAAATTAGGCTTTTATTATATAGGATTGTCTAATGGCTAATTTGTATATTCCTAAACTGGGATACACAGTTACCCTTATGTTTTAGATGAAGAAAATTATGCTTTTCTCTTATGGGAAATTGAAAAGGCTCAGTCAATGTGCAATCTATCTCTGTAATACTATGGCTAAAACAATAATGAAAGACCTATAGACTTCAAAAAGTAGATAGTTTTCCACTCATATTTAGAAACATTTTACTAAACTGTAATTGAATTTTGGGAGGAATTTTGCTGGAAATGTATAATAGTAATCTCATAGACTTGATAGAGAAAATAATTTGGCGACCTGAAGGTAAAGCAAATTGTTATAAAATTAAGTCATCTGAAATCATGTAGTATGCCAATTCCAAAGAGAGCTGAAAGATGGCTCAACTGTGATAAAATGAGTGAATAGTACCTTGTCAAATGATATCAATATATGCATCTTAATTAGTCATGGACTCCAGCAAGCTGTAATAGCTGATGAAAAAAGAGATTTTTAAATTTTAAATTTAGCTTAGCTGCTGCATAAAATAATGTCAGACTCTTTTTGCATGAGAAAACTTAGTGTGCCTGTGAGTCACCTGAGGCCCTTAGTACGAGTGTAGGTGAGTAGGCACTATCTCAGAGACTTTGGTGCAAATCTGGGGTGTATTTTCATCCTGAAAAGAGGCCTCCGGGTAATATCCAAGAATATGATATTCAGATCACATTTTGAATAGTATGAATGTAGGTAAACATAGATTATGCTCTATTCTGTACCAATCTCTAAGATTTTCTTGAAATTAGTATTTTTTTTCCCTAACAGCTACTGCTAGTTTTCCTAGAAACACTGCTGTAATTCAGGCACAAGGACTATGATTGTATATATATATATA
>PVJC01054373.1:0-10521 GCA_004026665.1 Murina feae | reverse complement strand
TGGCTATACAGAGCTCCCTCTGTGGGAGTGCACTGACCACCAGGGTGCAGCTCCTGCATTGAGCGTCTGCCCTTTGGTGGTCAGTGATGTCATAGTGACCAGTCATTCCCAGTCGTTCTGCTATTAGGGTCAATTTGCATATTGCCCTTTTATTATATAGGATAGAGGCCTGGTGCATGGGTGGGGACAGGCTGGTTTGCCCTGAAGGATGTCCCGGATCAGAGTGTGGGTCCTTCTGTAGTGACTGGCCAGCCTGGATGAGGGGCTGAGGGCCATTTTCAGGCTGGCCACACCCCTTCAGTGATGGGGATCCTGCTGGGGTGCCTTGCCAGCCTGGGTGAGTGGCTGATGGCTATTTGCAGGTTGGCCATAGTCACTTCAGGGTGAGGGTCCATGCTAGGGTGCCTGGCCAGCCTGGGTGAGGGGCTGATGGCTGTTTGCAGGCTGGCCACAGCCCCTTCATTGTGGAGGTCCCCACTAGGGTTCCTGGTCAGGCTGGGTGAGGGGTTGAGGGCTGTTTGCATGCTGGCCACAGCCCCTTCATGGTGGGGGGGGTCCTGCTGGGGTGCCTGGCCATCCTGGGTGAGGGGCTTATGGCTGTTTGCAGGCTGCCCCCAACCCCCAGCAACCCAGTCTCCCAGTTAGTCTGGCTGGAAGCAGATATTTATCTTCTATAATTGAAACTTTGTTGCCTTCAGTGGAGGCCACAGCTGGCCAATGCAGGTGAGAAGCTTGGCTTCCTCCATCACTGGACCAACCAAGCCTCCTGCTTGCTCCAGCTCTATGGCTGCCGGCCGCCATTTTGGTTGGGTTAATTTGCATATAGTCACTCTGATTGGCTCATGGGCGTGGCTTGGGTGTAGCAGAGTGACACCAAATTGCATGTTTCTCTTTTAGTAGTGTAGATTTAATATTAATGAACTTTACACTTAAAAATAATTAAAATAGTTAATTCCATTTTATGTGAATTTTACCACAATAAAATTTTTTTACTGACTTGAGAGATAGAGGGTGAGGTGTTCGGGGAGAGAGAAGGGAAAAATATTGATTTGTTGTTCCACTTATTTATGCATTCATTGGTTGATTCTTATATGTGCCCTGACAAAGGATCAAACTCACAGTCTTGGTATATTGCAAAGATGCTCTGAACAACTGAGCAACCCAGCCAGGACCACAGTGAAAATGTCTACTTGATGGAAAATAAAATCACATATGGTAAAAAAGAATAACAACAAAGAACAAAGACAACAAATAGAAAACAGTAAACAAAAATATGTTAGATATTAATCAAGTTATATTAATAACCACTTAAAACATCAGTGACCTAAAGACACCAATTAAAACACAGAAATTGTCAGAGTGATTCAAAAAACAAGATCCAATAAAATGTTGTCTATAATAAACCCATTTTAATATAGAGTTTCAGTTTTACAAGAGGAAAATATATAATTCAGGGCATGTTATTCAGCCTTAAAAAAATAAAATCTATACTAATAAAAGAGTAATATGCTAATTAGACCAGGAGACCTTCTGCATGTTCCTCTGGAGAAAGCCATGGTGGTGGGGCTGAGGCAGAGGTCGTTACGGGCGATCAGGCCAGGAGGGGAGGGCAGTTGGGGGTGAGCAGGACAGCAGGGGAGGCAGTTGGGGGCATGAAGGACAGTAGGCAGAGTGGTTAGGGGTGATCAGGCAGGCAGGCAAATCAGCAGTTAGGACCCTGCAGTCCTGGATTGCAAGAGGGATGTCCAAATACTCTGTGGGATCAGGCCTAACCAGCATTTGGACATCCCCCAAGGGGTCCAGATTGGAGAGGGTGCAGGCTGGGCTGAGGGACACCACCTCCCCCCACCCCCGGCTCCGTGCACACATTTCATGCACTGGGCCACTAGTTTTATCATATTTACAACATATATGAACCTTGAAGAAAATACATTAATTTAAACAAGCCAGTAATAGAAAGACAAATACTGTATAACTCCAATTACATAAAGCATCTAACATAATCAAACTCATAGGAGTAGACTAGAATGGTATTATTTTTCTGAGTGAAAGGAGGGAAAAATGGGGAGTAGTTTTTAAATAGATATTTTAAAAATAACATTATATTACTTATGAGTAATGCAAATCTAATCTAATAAAAGAGTAATATTGAAATTGACCATTTCCTCAGGATGCCTAAGCCACGTCCACCAGCCAATCTGAGCGGCTGTATGCAAATTAACCCAGCCAAGATGGAGGCTGGCAGTCACAGAGCTGGAGTAAACAGGCAGCTTCCCTTGCACCAGGAGTAACTATCTGCCTAGCTTGCTGGGCTTCTCTGTGCTCCAGGCAACATACTTGCAACATTGTCTCAATTATAGAAGCCTCCCAGCTGAAGCAAACAGCAGGCCTGAGCAACATTCTTTCAATTATAGAAGCCACGAGCTGAAGCAGACAGGAGGCTTCCTTACCTGCCAAGGCCTCAGCTAAAAGGAACAGTGTATCAATTATAGAAGATAAACCCCAGAAACCTGCTTCCAGCCAACCTTGCTGAGACATTGGGTCAATGGGAGCTGTGGGCAACCTGAAAGCCTGAAAACAGCCCTCAGTCCATCACTCACGCTGGCCACATCCCAATGGGGTGAGGGACCCCACTGGGGGGCTTGGCCAGCCTGCAAACAGCCATCAGCCCCTCACCCAGGCTGGCCAGGTACCCCAGTTGGGATCCAAAACCTGAAGGGACTTTGGGCAGCCTGAAAACGTCCCTCAGCTCCTCACCCAGGTTGCCCAGGCACCCAAGTCGGGGCCGCAGACTGCCAGAGGGCACAGGCCGGGCTGGGGGACCTCCCAAATGCAAAAATTTTTGTGCACCAGGCCCCTAGTATCTTATAATAACTAAGAATTCCTACTATCTTTCTCCATTCCTTTGCATCATCACTGTAATTCACTTCAGTTAAACATAAACTATAATAATTAATTACATTGTTGTTGTTATTATTTTGAACAAACGATTATTTTAGGTCAATTAAGAATAAAAATAAAAATTGTAATGTTACCTTAATTTATTGCTTTGCTCTCCTTTGCTTTATGGAAATCTGATTTCTGACTTGTTTCACTTTTCTTCTCTATGATTAACTTCTTTTAACATTTTCTATAAGCTCTATAAGTGACCTGGCTTCTCTAAAAATGTTTTTCTTTAGTTTTCTGTCATTTCAATATCATATGCCTCGATGTAACTTTTTAGTGTTTGTCCTACTTCATATTCTGTAGGATTCCCAGATCTATGGTTTGGTGACTGATATTAATTTAAGGAAATTCTTAGTCATTATTATTTCAAATATTTCTTCTATTCCATTCTCTTTTCCTTCTCCTTCTGTTATTGCCGTTATACATATATCACACTTTTTATAGTTGTCTCACAGTTATTGGATTTTCTCTTTTAAAAACAAACAAACTCCTTTTCTATTTGTTTTTCAGTTTTGATAGTTTCTATTAATATCTTCTCAAACTCGGAGATTCTTCCCTCACTCGCATCTAGTCTGCTAATAAGTCCATGAAAGGCATTCTTCATTTCTGTTACAGTATTTTTATATCTATAATTTTAAAAATTCTTTCTTAGAATTTACATTTCTCTGCTTACATTGTCCATCTGTTCTTGCACGTTGCCTACTTTTCTCATCTTAGACCTTAGCATAGTAATCATAGTTATTTAAAATTCCCAATTTGATAATTCTAACAATATTATAATATCAAAGTCTTGTTTTGATGTTTGCTCTGCCCCTTCAAACTACATTTTTTGCCTTTAAGTAGGCTGTGTAATTTTCTTGTTGAAAACCAAAAATGATGAACTGGGTAAAAGGAAGGAACTTATTTTAAAGGTTTTTGGTGATCGTATAAGTTTAGTGGAGAGAAGGTATTCTTTAGTCCTATAATTAGATCTCAGTCTTTTAGTTAGCCTATGTCTTTAGCTTTGAACTTCATCTCAGCTTTCCCCACCCCCACTCCCTTAGGTGATCTGGAGTTGGATATTTTCCTACCTCCAGATCTGTCAGATTCTGATAAAACACTAATAGGTTAGGATCTGGTAAAATAGTCTCTCTTGAAAGCAGGCCCTATTAAGAAGACCATAATTCTAAATCCTGGCTATCTTAACTAATAAAAGCAAAATATTAAAATTAACCATTTCTCCAGGACGGGGGTAAGCCACACCCACCAGCCAATCAGAGCTGTTGTATGTGGCTTCTCCAGGGCTGCGGCCTCCGCCATCTTGGGAGCCTCCCTCCTGGGAAGGCATCCAGTGCCTTGGGCCTGCGGATGCCTTCCCAGGCGGGAGCCTGGGGGGGGGATAGGCGGGTCCCAGGCGGCTGGACACCGCAGCCCCCACACGGGAGGCCGTGGGGTGGCCAGCACCACCCAAGCCTCGGCTTCCCAGGCGGGTGGACCGTAGGGTCATTGGGATCTGTGGGCGGCCTGAAAACTGCCCTCAGCCCCTCACCCAGGCTTGCTACACCCCCTGGGCTGAGGGTCTCCACTGGGGAGCTTGGCCAGCTTGCAAACAGACATTGGCTGCTCACCCAGGCTGGCCAGGCACACCAGTAGGTGGACATCCCCAGAGGGGTCCCAGACTGGGAGAGGGCACAGGCCGGGCTGAGGGACCCCCCACCCCCAGTGCACAAATTTTTGTGCACCGGGCCCCTAGTTGTAAATAATGTTCCAATAAACATAGAATAACATATATTCTTTTGAAACAGTGTTTTGGGTTTCTTTTGATAAATTCCCAGAAGTGGAAACACTGGGACATAAAGCAGTTCCATTTTTAAGTTTTTGAGGTAACTCCATACTGTTTTCCGCAGTGGCTTCACCAATGTGCATTCCCACCAACAGTGCACAAGCGTTCTCTTTTCTCCTCATTTTCACCAACACTTGTTTGTTGATTTATTGGTGATAGCCATTCGGACAGGTTTGAGATGATATCTCATCGTGGTTGTAATTTGCATTTCCCTGACAATTAGTGATGTTGAGCATATTTTCATATGTTCATAGGCCATCTGTTTATCTTCTTTGGTGAAGTGTCTATTCAGGTCCTATGCCTACTTTTTAAATTGGATTTTTGTTTTCTGTTTTTGGTGTTGAGCAGCCCAAGTGTTCTTCAGTAGATGAGTGGATATAAAAGCTGTGGTACATTTACATGATGAAATTCTACACTGCCATAAAAAGAAATAAAATTTTATCCTTTGCAACAGCATGGATGGAGCTAGGGAACATTATGCTAAGTGAAATAAGCCAGTCAGAGAAAGACAAGTATCTTATGATTTCACTCAAATGTAAAATTTAATGAACAAACTAAGTAGAGACAGACTCATAGGTAGAGAGCAGGAAGATAGCTCTGGTTGTGTGTGTGTGGGAAGTCGAGGTGATTACTGGGGAGAATGGAGAGATTGAACAAAAAAATGAAAGAAAAGAGAGAATTCACAGACATGTAAAACAGTGTGATGATTGCAGGAGTGGGGGTGAGGAGACATGGAGTTGGAAGAGGGATAAAGGGAATAAGTGGTGATGGAAAATACAAAATTTTAAAATTAAAAAAAAGTCCTACCCAGTTTGTTCAGTGGATAGAGAATTGGCCCATGGACTGAAGGGGCCCAGGTTCTGGTTAAAGGCACGTACCTTGGTTGCAGGTTTGATTCCTGGCCCTGGTCAGGGCACATGTAAGACGCAAATAATCAATGTGCCTCTCTCAAATTGATGTTTCTCTCTGTCCCCCTTCCTCCCACTAAAACTCAATGGAAAAATATCCTCAGGTGAGGATTTAAATAAATAAATAAATAAATAAATAAATAAATAAATAAATAAATACCATATTTCAAAATGTTTTTTCCCCTTCCCCTTCATAAAACATGAAGTGATTTTTTTCTCCAATATTCACTGTGAGATCCTGGTAAAAATCCTAGAGTTAAAATTCATAAAAGTGAGTTCACCCATGACTGGGCTTCCTGGAGATTTTAACTCAGACTTGTCCACACTGAGCTTCCAGCAATTCAGTAATTACCACTTAGATTATCTAACCCTGGTACTGGTTTCCACAGAAGTTTCTGATATAGAAGTTGAGTCTCTAACTCTTCACTTGTCTAACCACCCCCCCCCCCCGCCCATTTGTTCTAACTTCCCTTTTAGACCTAAAAAGTGCTACTGATTTTCAGAGTTTTAAGTTGATGTTAGGCTGCATGGATGATGTCCAACGTCTTTACATGCTAAACTGGACACTGGAAGTCTGCCCTAGGTTCTTTCCATAGCTGTGACTCAGTAAGAAAAAAGTAGATGTTCTTACCTGATGTTGATGTCATCACTTGTAGGAGAAGAAAGCCCACACAGTACCCAGAAAAAAAAGAGGATTTAAGTTTCATCATGCCTGGAAAAGAGACAAGGAGAAAGTCACAGACTATGAGATATTCATAGAAATTGTCAACATACATTAAATTAATCAAGATCACAAAGAGGGACAACTTTGAGACTCTTCTTTCAGAATAGAAGTTCTCTCACTGCTCAACAAAATGACCATGTCCACCCAAAGTTTTCTGATTAGAAAAGGCCTTCCCAGTCCCTTTTTCCCACTAAATCACACTTGCTTTTTATCTCTCTTTCACTTTGTGACCTATCCTACTAAGTAAATATTTCCTCCAGTAGGTGTAACAAATGGAATAGAAAAAACATTCTACGTGAATGAATTGGGGGAGGAAACAAAAATGGCAAGCACAAAAGTATGAAAGTCTAAGCATTCATGGTAAAGTAAGGAAAGTATTTTTTTGAATTCATGTTCTTGAACAATTAAGATGAAACCAAATTCAGGTGGAACGAAAATAGCTTGTTAATAAATGTTTTTAATCCTCACCTGAGAAGTGAGGATATTTTTTCCATTGATTTTTTTCTTTAAAGGAGAGAGTAGGAAGGATAGAGAGGACATCTTCTGCTGCCACTGCTGGCTGCAGAAGCCTCAGCTGGCCCTGATTACCTGAGCCTTTGGTGGCCCTGGGCAGTTGGGCAGCTGCCATCCGAGGCTTGCTTGCACCTCAGATCAGCCCTGGGCGGCTGGGGGGCTGAGGGAACTGGGGGACTCCAGAGGCAGGCATGCAGAGTCATCAGGGATGAGGGGACTGGGCACAGCCATCTTGTGGCTGTGGGCACCGCCATCTTTGAGGGCATGACAGTCAATTAGCATATTCCCTCTTTATTGGCTGTGGGTGCTGCCATCTTTGTGATGGCATGAGAGTCAATTAGCATATTCCCTCTTTATTAGATAGGATAGCCATGTACTAAAGAAATGAGTCAATGGAAGAAATTCATATGGTCCTACAAACTAACAAAATCTATCTACCATTGAAAAAAAGAGAAGTTTATCCATTCTATATAAAGCCAATGTGAAAACAAATTAATATTTTACTAGTGCTTTTGGTGCACAGATTCATGCACATTGAAAGGAAATTAATTAGAAGGTGGCCAGCAGGGCAGGACTAGGCGAGATGGCTGGACACACCCTGGAGTCAACCTCTCACGGTCCTTCCTTGGCCGGCTACACCTGGGGCAGCCCCATAGTTCGAAGGTTGTCTGCAGAGTGAGCAGGGTCCCTCCAGCAAGTGGGGTCCCTCAGCCTGGCCTGTGGGGATTGGGCCAAAACCAGCTCTCTGACATCCCCTGAGTGCGAGAGGGCACTCTGCAAAGTTACTGTTGCTCGGTAGTTCCTGCATTGAGCATTTGCCTCCTGGTGGTCAGTGTGCACCATATCTACTGGCCGGTCAGCTGGTCTCTTAGCTTCTTATATATATATAATTTTACATATCTGACAGATATGACAAGTGATTATCAACAACACTGGTCCACTAGACTATTCACATCCCAGTGTGTGGAGGTAGGTTGGTAGGTTGGCATACCACCAAGAGAAGCAGATTACAATTTCCAAAGAGATGCAATAATCTCTAGATGACTCCCTCTTTTACCACTCCTATTCAGAATCAGTAACTTGAACCTTGAATCTATGAAAGACAAATACTTATTTTTAAAAGCAAGTGAAAGCACTTTTCTATATTAAGACTTGTATCCAAGTATTAATAATGGCTTTGTTTGTAATAGTTAACAACTGGAAGTACTAATCAATAACTAGAAATGGACAAACAAGTTGTGGTACATCTATATGATATAATATACTTAACAAGAAAAAGGAATTAACCATTTTACACATGTGTGAATCTCAAAAAGATTGTGCTGTCTTAAAGAAGTCACACAGAAAAAGTGGTCCATACTGTGTGAACACATGAATATAAAATTCTAGAAATTGCAAATAATCTTTGTGGTTGCTTGAAGAGGGAAAAATGAAGAAGAAGAAATAATTACAAGTGCTTGATTTTTCCCTCATTTTGGGGAGTGATGGATATGTTTATTATATTTATTAGAGATAGTTTCACAGGGTATACATAGGTAAAACTTAAATTAGTCTCCTTAAGCATATGTAGTTTGTTGTATGTCAATTATAAATCAAAAAATCTTTTTTGTAAAGTCTACTTAAAATATAATTAAAATATTAATAATATTTTATGAAGTATTTATATTTAATTATTGTACCATTTATATCATGTCTAAAACATGGGCCTCACTATAAGTTTTCTTTGAGTTGTTTAAAAAAAGAGACTGGGGCCCTGGCTGGGTGGTTCAGTTGATTGGGGCATTAGGGCATCCTCCAGTGCAACCCACCGATGTTTCTCTCTCTCTCTCTCTCTCTCTCTCTCTATCTATCTCTCTCTCTCTCTCTCTCTCTCTCTCTCTCCCCTGCCTCCCTCCCTCCCTCCTCTCTCTATAAAAACAGGTCCTTCAGTGACGGTAAAAGAAAAGAGAGACTGGAAAAGGGGCACTATTTCTGGGACCCAGCGCAAAAGGAACCGGATTTTAATTATCAGCAAGCCAATACTAATATTTGAAAGCAGATCTTCTCTTTTGGAACACCTCCTTGCCTGTTACCTTTCTAAATCCCCGATATCACTATTCTGTGATGAAAAGATTGGCAGCAAGCCCTCGAACACCATGCCTTGTCCTTGATGTCGTTCACAATCTGATCACATACCTGAGCTCCAGGATCCAGGAGAAATGTCTTTCCCGGTCCTTCAGAAAGTCACCTCAAGGTCTCAGGGTGATTTGACCGTGCTCCTCTACCAACTGTCAGTAACAGCTACACTTCAGTCAAGCGGGTACACTGTTTACTAGAGTTTCCACCTATTGCCTGCTGGAGGAACTTTTTTTTCCTGACAATATGAAATCAAAGTTCCTTCATAGGAAAACCAGCAATGTGTCTGTTTCGCATATGATGAAATCTCAAATCTATTTGCAGCTAAACCTTGCATCACCCAAGAGAACTCAATATTACATTCGCAAGAGACAGGTCCCAACATGACATGCCTTAGGCTGAGATGACATCTGAGCTCAGGAGACTTTCTATATGTGTTTTCCCTCGGTTCTTTCCTTGACATCATGAGAATGCTGGGACGAATCTAAGGGGAATTTTGTTCTTATTAAGTTATATGCCCTTCATATTATCTCTGTAAACAGAATTTAGAGTTTCCCCTACTCACCCACCCTACTGAACACTGCTTTCTGCTTCCCGATGCCAGTGCTGTTTTCTTCCTGAAAACCATATCACCTGTAATTTTCAGAAGAGCACAGACAAGCACTTGGAAAATAATATCACAAGTTTCTTTAAATTAACTAAACAATGGATTTTTTAAAATTAAGCCTCCTGGATGAGGCTTAGGCAGCCTTCTGCTGAAAATTATCTGGTCCATGGGGGACTTTTAAGAATTGTGTCCCAAAAAGGGGCTGGAGTGCTGACCATTCGCTCAGTGGTTAGAGCATCATCCTAGGGACTGAAGGGTCATAGGCTTGAATCCAGTCAAGGGTAAGTACCTGGGTTGCAGGTTCAATCCCCAGGCCAGAACGGGGTGCGAGCGAGAAACAATCAATCAATGTGTCTCTCTCACATTGATGTTTCTCTCTTTGTACCTCTCCCTCTCCCTGCACTCTCTCTAAAAATCAATGGGGAGAAAAAGCTCTCAGGTGAGGATTAATCAAATAAATGTATAAGTATTTTAAAGGGAGCCAGGACATAGGCCACTTGTACCACAAAGTAAAGGAGTAAAATGAGGCGATGGAGGACATACCTTATAAGCTGATATGCATTGTCTCCAGAACTCAAACCACCAGTGTCTTGTGAAGCACCTCAGTACCAGGAAACCCCAAATATTGGAATGGTAGGGGTCTTATGTAGAATTGTTCATATAAATCTATTCTAGCTATGTAACTAGACTTAACCTTTGAACCTAAAATTTCCTACTTTGAGTCTCCACCAAAATCTGATGCTACTCTTACATAAAATCATCATTAGTAAAGCAATGAAGATAGGCTGATACTTCTTGTCTGTGACAACTCACAGAGCCATGGTTTTATAGCATCAGATATCTTTATTTAATAGATTCCACACCATTTACCAAGGGTAATAAGTCT
>PVJC01054372.1:0-10533 GCA_004026665.1 Murina feae | reverse complement strand
TCACGCTAGTGTCTGTCACACCTCCGTGCACTTGCCAAGTGTTTCCTTTGTCCTGGACACCCCGTCCCTCTTCCTCACCTGGCTGCCTCCCATGCACAGGTGTGCAGTCCTTCTCCATGTCCCCCTCCCAGCCCGGCAGGCTCCCAGGGGCCCCAGGTTCCCTGATCAGGGCACCCTTGTGCTATGTCTGCCTACCTACTTCCCACCTCTCCCCAGTTGACAGCCTGGGATCCTGGGGTCCCCGGAGCCCAACCAGAGCCGGGTCCCAGGAAAGAGCCCAGGTGTGGGGCCAGACAGACGCGCGCACAAATGGCCGAACCCGTCTGACCCTCAGTTTCGTTTGTCAAATCAGGGTCCTGGCCACATGAAGGCTGGGGGTGAGGATCACAGACCATGTGTACCCCATGGGGCAGGGCTCGGGGCCGTCCCTGGCCGAATGAACGAATGTCCTCAAATTCGCAATCTGGCGAGGAGTGGGGGAAGGGACTGGTAAAAGCTCCTAGAGGAGACCAAGGTGATGGTGTGGGTGGGGAGGAGTCTGGGAAGGCTTCCCGGTGGAGCAGGCGCGCATGCTGAGCTCAGAAGGGGGCTCCTCATTGCCTAGTTAACAGAGCATCCTCCCTTCCACAGTGAGCTGCTTCACCGGCCCCGCCAGCACTGGCTTCTATCGTTTTAATGACGTGCTTCTAGTGTGTGTGCAAGCGTGTGTCTGACTGCATGGGGGTGTGGAGCAGCCGTATCCCGCGTTTCTTTGCTTGCCAGTTTCCCTTTAAGGTCTGCTCTGAGAGCTGCGATTCCTTAAGGATGAGTCCAGGGGAAAACCCTCTGCATTATTAGCGAGAGGTGGTGAAGTGAGCTCAGCCCGGGAGAATGTGGTGATTTTTGGAAGTGCGTATTCCAGATGCCGACAGCCAGGCTTGGCAGGGGGAGGAGGGCGAGACCACAGGCAGCACCAGCTCCCAGGGCTGCCGGCCATGGGACCCCAGGAGCAGGCAGTTCTCCTAGCTGCTGCCACCCGCACTCTGCCCTTCCTAATCAGAGGCTTCTGTTGAAATGTAAATATTTTGCCGGGGAAAGGGAACATTTGGCTTCATTACTAAAGGAAAGGAAGATGAAGTTCCTTTTATTGAGCACCTACTGTGTGCTTTATTGCTGGGGGAAAGGAAGGTGGCTGTGTGTGGTGCTGGGCTCTGTGAGCCACTGGCACCCCTGTGCGGCCTGTGTCTCCCCCTCCCCGCCTCTCCCTCTCCTATCATCTGGGCCGCAGGGGCTGGTCTGAGGACATCCCAAGCCTGGGCTCCCCATGCACTCCCCCTGCTGAGAGCCCTCAGACCAGGAGGGGGTCTCTGGCTCTGAAATTCCAGTGTGGCTGTCTCCCCAGGCTCTTGCATGGGTCCTTCCCCTGCCCTCACAGCAGGGTGCACCTGCAATGGGAGAGGCCCGTTATGAACCCCCAAATACACATGTGAACCTCAACTTCTGGTGATCAATAATAATTTCTCAACTTCTGCTGATGGACAATAATTCCTCAACTTCTGGTGATCGATAATCATTCCTGCTCCTCCTCACAGGTCTGCCGGAGGATGGGAGGAGGACGCAGTGCAGCTTCATAACCTGGAAAGGACTGAGGACCTGAGGCTGACCCAGTGCGCTGCCCAGCAGAGGACACCCTGGGGCCTGGGGCCACGCTGATGAGGGCGGGTTGGGGATGCCTGTCCAGGAGCATCTCTGCTCCTTCTGCCTTATTTCACCGAGAGGTTTTTTACTCACACAAATTATGTCTGTGTTGTAAAATAAGGCATGCACTTAGGGGAAAACAGGTCAAAGAAGGAGATGAAATGGACCCCTGTTTCTTCCTCCCCTCCCCCATTCCCCAGAACAACCTGTTTCCCCGGTTTGGGCCTTCGCCCTTTCCCAATAAGATGTCTAGGCTTTTCAATTCTGGATCTTTCTATTGCCTTCCGGGTGTGACAGAGGGGGCTTCCACTCTCTTAGACCCGCCCGCTGCCCAACCTCCACCCCGGGCATCCGTGAGGGGACTTCCTTAGCTAACCCGTTGTCTGTGGTGTAACTGTTATTCCAAAAGTCACCCCATAGCCAATGGCAGTTTCTTTCCTTGTAGAGTTTCATTTGTTTATGCCCTGGGGGCGGGGGAGGGGGAAATGCAGTTTCTAAAAAAAACCTGTAAGGTATCTATGTGTTTCTCTTCCGAGTTCCTCCATCTGACCTACTCCAGACCTAAGTGAGAGCTCAGGCACGCGGTTATCTTATCGGCCCCCTTTGGCCCCGGGCCTCGCAGGTTGAGCTCTCCACCCTGGGCCCCAGGCCTCTGACAGCTTCTGGCCGGGCCCAGCCCCCGGGGGGTCTGCACCTGTGCGCTGGTCAGTCCGTGAAGGACGGGAAGGGCCGTTGGGGGGAGGGGAGGAGCAAGTCGCCCTGCTCTCAGCTCCCAGGAGCGCTGGTGTTCCCAAAGCTTCTAGAAGGCGCACAGCGCTTCATGTCTTCTTGCGAGCTTGCGTTTCTGAAAGTGCCGGTGCTCCAGCCTCATACTCGCCTGATTCAGCAAATCCTTTCCCCCTCAGTCTTGTATGACAACGGATGGCCCTGGGGTCTTCTAGCTCCAGGTGTTTCTAACGGGAAGCCCAGTGCCAGGCTTCAAATATCTACATTAATTTAAAAATGCACGCACACGGCTTCAAAAATCAAATGAAATTATAAGGCTTATTAACACACACACACCGCCTCCTGCCTCAGTCTCCACCATGAATCCTCCCCTCCAGCCTCCCCCCCAACACACACACACACACACACACACCACACACACACACACGCGGCAACCACTCGCCTTATCTTCCTGTCTCCAGGCTCACACAGCTTTCTTCTCTGATTTAGGCTTCTCACTGCCTTTCCCTTAGAGACCAGGAGGGGTGAGTCCACTCAGGCCCCTCCCCCGCCCTCCCGGGATGGCTGCATCACACTTTCTTGTGAAACCCATGTTGTTTACGTGGAATAAACATTGCAGTCAGCAGGGCCACCGTCTGTCCTGTGACTGTTCCCTTCCTTGCAGGACTTCTGGGTTTGACTTGGTTTTCTTGGGACTTATCACCAGCTCACCATCAGATTGGCTGAAGCCACGTCCCCAGGGGTGCCTTGAGTGGTGTGCTCTTCCAGGCCAGCTCCTCCTGGAGCCCCCTCCCTCCCCCTCCCCCGCCCCCACGCCCCAATCTGCACTGATTGCCTCTGGCCCCCAAGCCCTCCTCCTAGGTGGAAGCATCTCTTAGTGGTTCTCAACCTTCCCAAGGCCGCGACCCTTTAATACAGTTCCTCGCGTTGTGGTGACCCCCAACCAAAAAATTATTCTTGCTGCTACTTCATCACTGTAATGTTGCTACTGTGATGAATTGTCATGTAAATATCCGATAAGCAGGATGGTCTTAGGTGACCCCTGTGAGAGGGTCGTTGGATTGCCAAAGGGGTCGCGACCCACAGGTTGAGAACCGCTGCCTTACACCATCACCTCCCAGGCTCCCTGTCCTTGTATTTCGTGTCTTCTTGTTCCTTGCTTTCTCCTAATTTTAGAAAAAGGATGTCTGGAAGAAAAAATTTTTTACAATGTCTTTCTCTACCCCTGCACTTGATTGATTAGGGACTAAAGTCATTTCCGTCGAAGGTTGAAGGCTTTGCTCCGTGCTCTGCCAGCGTCTGTTGAGAATGTCAGCGACACTGTGATTCCTGATCCTTCGTATGTGGTCTTCCCCCCGCCCCCAACCCCCGCCCCGTCCCTCTCCCCCTCTCCTGATGGTGGTTTTGGGGTCTCTTCAATTAGTGTACTGATGTGCCTGGTTTGCCCTTTTTTTGTTTCTCCCTCACTTCTATGCTGGCCCTTTGTGTTATTGATGTAGGGATTTCTTTTTTCTTTTTCTGGAAGGGAATTTTTATTATGAGTTTATTTGAGCCAAACTACGGACATAGGCTGGGGAAGCAGGATCTCAAATGCTCAGTTTAATAACAGTTATGCGGCTCCTCCTTTCATGCCCTTGGAATTAAGGAGGGACTGTCCGTGGAGGTGGGAGAAAGCAGGGGGGGGGCTGAATCTCGAGACATTTAACAGCATTGTGTGGGCTGTTGCTTCCGGCATCCGGAAGGTGTGTTAACCCAGGGCTGGCTTACGACCTTTCACCCCAGAAGGCATGCCCTGACCAGGTAGCCCAGTTGGCTAGAGCATCGTCCCTATACACCAAGGCTTCAGGGTCGCTCCCCATCAGGCCAAATAACAAAAATCAACCAATAAATGCATCAGTAAGTGGAACAACGAATAGATGTCTCTCTCTGTATCTATCTCAGATAGATACAAAGGGAAAAGTGAGATGCCTGGGGCATGACGACCCACCATGCCCAGCCGAGTTAGGAATTTGTGATCAGGCCACTCTGCCATGTCACCTTCCACAGAACCGCCTGTTGTTGTTGTAGTTTTGTCCACAGTGTTGGTTAGCCCCAGGGAATTTTTGGGTACTATGTCTTTAAGACTTCCCTTCGTTTTAAGCCACTAGATGCAGGGCAGAAACTAGGGTTCTTACCTGAACACCACAGGGAACCCTAGCATCCCCAGCCCCCTTCCCTGCCCTGGGCCACAGAGTTGAGGATTCTTAGGGGAATTTGGACCTTAGAGAAGGACCTTTAAATCCAGACACTTGGGGAAGGGTGTGCCCACCCGAGAAATGGGGGGTGGCCCCTCCTAGCTCAGGCTGACTTGACACCTCGTCTGGCCCAGGGCTTCTGCGCCCTGTCTGCGAGACTTCCCTTCCGCAGACATTCTGGTGAAATTGGTCACCTGCGTTTGACCAGCTTTTAGGTAATTCGGACCCATGCCCAGGGCTGAGACCCCTGGGCCGGCCTTGTGTGGGGAGCCTGACCAGCTGCCCCCTTAGGACCCTGACCTGCTCGCAGGGACTCAGCGCGCCCAGCATCGGAAGATGGTTTCTCACGGTAAAGGCAGGCGTCCTGGCGCTGGGTCCTGGCGCTGGGTTGTCACCTGGCTGAGCCTTTTCTTGGGAGAAGGCTCAGCTCTGCAGCTGGGCTTCCGGGGTCTTGAGAGGCTCATCCTGTCTGGGCTGTGGGGGCTGAGCAGGGGCTCAGAGCCCGAGGTGCTCAGACGTGTCCAGGGCCGACGGCAGCCCAGACACAGAGACTCTAAGCCCAGGGCTCCCCCACTGAGCCCAGCGGGGCGGGGGGTGGGGGGCCCTTCATCATTCATTCATTCAACACACACCGAGTTCTGGCTCCGCACCCGCAGGGCACTGGAGAGCAGCGGTGAACAAAACCTGATCGTCTGGCAGTTTGTTACTTAGGTCACTTCTCTCTGCCCAGCGGCGGGGCTTCTGGGGGCCGGGGACACACAGCCTCACGCCGGCCCAGCCTCACCGGAGCTGCTCCAGGAGGAATGAGTGATCCAGTGGCTGGTGCGTCGTGGACCGGGGAGGGAGCACGCGGGAGGGGGCTGGGGAGCTGGGCCGCAGCCGGCAGAAACACATTAACAATTAAGGCCTTTGCAGACTTTCATTCCACCCTCGGCGCATGAAATATTCAGGCAGCAGGGGAGGCAGGCCTTGGATCTCTGCCTTGCGGGCTGGAGACCTGGGGCCTAGGGCAGCACCCAAGGCCTGGCATGCAGGGCGTCGGGGGCGAGGGAGGCTGCACGGGTGTGGCCCAGCGGTGTCCGGTGTGGGTGACGCCCAGGGTCCCAGGGAAGAGGGCGGCTTTGGCCTCAAGGAGCACAGCCTGGGGGGAGGCAGAGGCGAAGCACCCATCACAGGTGGAGCCGTCCGCCCAGGCTTCGCCCCTCGGGGCACAGTGATGCCAGCCGTCACAGAGACACTCAGCCACAGCCGGGCTCCAAGACCACGTGTGGGGCCTGGAACATGGCTCCTGCAGTTGGCCCCGTGATGACCCTACGAGTGGCACGAACCATGCTGCGTTGTGTCTGTGCATGTGCGAAAGCATCCGCTTATGATAAAAAGAAACACTTGGAAGGAGTCACCGCGGGCAGACCTGCCCTACCGTTTCCTCTTTTCCCGCTGGGCATCTCCAGTGGGATTTCTGGCCTGAGCGTCTCTTGTGCTCTGAGCGTCCCGAGCGGGACAAAGTGGGTCCTGAGAAGTGCACTAAGGCTCACCCACCACATGACACCACCGGCCCTCGGCAGGACGGGCAAGGCGCTCTCGGCCCTGCCGGAGGGGGTGCGAGGTGGCGCCACCTCTTTGTTTTTTGAATGTTTTCATTAATTTTAAAAAAACAAAATCCTCACCTGAGGATATTTTCCCATTGATTTTTAAAGAGAGGGAAAGACAGAGAGAAATACTGATGTGAGAGAAACACGGCGATTGGTTGCCTCCCCCACGAGCCCCGACCAGGGCCCGGGCCAGGCAGGAGCCTGTAACCAAGGTACATGCTCTTGGCTGGGATCAAACCCGGGACCCTTCAGTCTGCAGCTGACACTCTATTCACTGAGCCAAACCGGCTGTTTTTATTTATTTGAGAGAGAGAGAGGAAGGGCGAGGGAGAGATAGAACGTCCATGAGAGAGACACATCAACATGGGACGGAACCCCCAACCAGGCGGCAGGTGCCCTGACGGGGAACCTAACAGTGACCTCCTGGCGACGGGAGGAAGCTCAACCACTGAGCACACCTGCCGGGCAGCACCACCTCTTGGAAAAGCACCTGTGCACCATCCAGCCATCCTTAGGCCGTGTGCACCGCGTGGCCCAGCCATCCTGGGTCTGCCACGCACCTGACCAAGTTCATGCTCATGTGCCTCAGGACACGTGCACCAGAATGTCCACGGCAGCATCACAGGCTACAGCAAAAAAATAAAAAATAAAAAATAAAATAAAATAGAACAAATGTCCTTCACCAGCAGCAGTCAAGGTCATATACTCCTGCCTCGGATTCTAGGAGAGCAGGGGTTCTCCGCGGAGGCCATTTGACCCCGGGGGCTACGGGGCGAGGTCGTTTACAACTAGGACTTGGGGTTGCTACCTCCTTCCATGGGACAGAGGGCAGGGGTGGTGGTGAACGTCCCACAGTGTGCAGGACAGCCCCCTGCACCCACACAGCATGTGCTCATTCCATCCCAAATGTCGCCCGTGCTGAGGCTGAGAAGCCTTGCTATACAGCCATGCAAATGACTGAGCTGCAGAGATCAACGTGAGGAGTGAAAGGCTTACTGTGGAACGCATGGGGCACAACAGCACTTAATGAGGTGCAAAAGCATGCAGCACCAAGCAGTACATGACAAAGGGGAGACAGAGTGCGCTGGAAGCACAGGAATAATCAAGGCATCATTCAGAATCGTCGGGGGGAGGGAGGGCGGAGGAGGCATTGGGCATAGAGGGGATAAGTGGTGATGGGAAAAGAAAAAGATAAAAATAAACAAAAAAACGCAAAGAATGGTGGTTACCCTAGGGTCGGGAGGGCTGGGTCATGGGACCAGCGGTCTGCATTCCTTCTGCGGGGCACCCAGGCACCGGCTGCGTCAGTTAGTTGTAACATGAAATCGTCTATAAGATGAACAATATTTTTCAAGTGCATTGAGGTAAGAGCTGGTCCTGGGAAGAGCTCCCCTCACTCGGTTTCCCCTGTGGTTGAGCCTCCCTTTGGGCCTTGCTGCTAAGGGCAATGGTGTGAGGGGACATCAGTGGCTTCAGCTGGAGGGAGAGGGGCAGAGAGAAGTGCAGATCCTGACATCCCCCTCACATGGGTCCCTGCAGGGTGGGTCTCCCTGGCCTCTGGCTGCCTCCTGCTGTCTCCCAGCCTCAGCTGACCCTCTGACGCGTCCCTCCCCTCGCACCTCCCCTCACGTGCTCTCTGTGAAATAAGCCTGGACAGGTCTCTCCTCTGCTTTATGTTCTCCTGGGGCTCCCACCAACCTCAGGTTAACCTTGAGGCTTTTGCCTGTGACATCCATGATTCTGGGCAGCTATCCTGTGCTTTGCTGCCTGACCTGTGACGTGTGTGTGAGCCTACCTTCCCCCTAGACTTCCCACTGCTGCCCTCCAGGGCGCTGACATCCTGCACACTCCCCTGCCGGTGGCCCAGGGTCAGTGGGAGTGGAGACCCTTGATCACTAAATTACATTTTTGGGCTTCCCCATATTCCCTGCTGCTCCGTCCCAAAAGGAAGTTGGCCAGGCCAGCATGACCTATGAACCAGGGGGGGGTCACTGTTTGGGGCATGTGTCCGGGTTATGGGCTCAATCTCCAGTAGGGGGTGTGTAGGAGGCAGCCAATCAATGATTCTCATCATTGATGTTTCTAATTCTCTGCCCCCCCTTCCTCTCTGAAATCATTAAACACACACACACACACACACACACACAAAACCAAAACCAAACTATAGTCACTTTTCCATGGGCCCTGTTTTATTGCTGCATTGCAGCCCTGCATGGTGACCTCTCCTGTTTCAGGGTCCCCCAGCGGGCAGGGACGGAACCGAGTCAGACCCCAGAACTGGTCAGCTGCTGTCGCCTCCCTGACCTGCAGAAAGTCAGCCGCCACACAACTCTTTGCTGACCACACCAGAGTCCTCAGGCATCCATGGCCTCTGGACACTGCCCAGGGGGTCACACTTGGTGATCCGAGCTTGGTGGGGACAAACAACCAGGCCGACAGGAATCCCTGCTCAATCCTAGTTAGACTCCCTGGCGCATGCTGAGTGCTGGTAGGTGGTGGTGGTGATGATTACTATTGTTAGCGAGCAGGGTCCCAGGGAGGTGGCCATACTTCCTCCAGAGGCTCACAGAGCCCTGTGCTCCCAGTGCCACTCTCACATACATGGGCTGGGCTGTGTCTGCACACATGCCTCACTGTTGCTCACCTCTGGGCCTCAGCTTGTGTGTTCCCTCCCAACAATCTGACAAACTCCTACTTGTTCTTCAAGATCCAACCTCAGTGTCACCTCCTCCAGGAAGCTGCTCCATGTCCCAGCATGCTCCTGGAATGATGCGTCCAGCTCATCTCTTTTGTGGTACACTTTACAATGCATATGTGATTGCACATATACATGCACCCTATATAATGAAGAGCTAATACGCAAATGGTGGTCACAACCTCACACCGTCACAGCTCAGACACTCAACACTGGGGAGAGAGGAATGGGGACCAGCCAGGCACAAATGAGCTTACGAAAGAGTAATGGGGACCAGCCAGGCTGCGGCCTGGGAGAGGGACAAGCCACATACCCTCTGGTCCCGGGCACCAGTGCCTGTGCCTGTCGCCCAGCAGAGGGACAAGTTGCACACCCCGTGGTCCTGGGTGCCTGCGCTGTGGCCGGCCTGGGCGAAGCCAGCCTGGAATCTGGGTGCCTGCGGCCAGCCAGAGGGAGGGAAGCCCGATTTCTAGGTGCCTGTGACTGGCCAGAGGAGGGAATCCTGGGTCCTGGGTGTAGGGCGAGGCATAGGCGGTTAGGGGTGATCTTGCCAGCAGGGGAACAGTTAGGGGTGATCAGGTAGGCAGGCAGGCAGGTGAATGGTTAGGAGCCAGTGGTTCCAGATTGTGAGAGGCAGTCGGACATCCCCCGAGGGATCCTGGATTAGAGAGGGTGCAGGCCAGGCTGAGGGACCCCTCCCCCCCCCAGATGAATTTCATGCACTGGGCCTCTAGTATGTGGATAAAGACACATGCAATGTTTTTGTGTTCAGTCAACCAATGAATGAAAGTGACCCTGGGCGATAAATGTGACCTTCTGGCGGCTGTCTCCTCACCTTCAAAATGAGGGGCTCAGACTTCATTGGTTGTGCACCGGAGGGACCCACATTCACGCAGCAAACACCAGATGGTGCCTGTGCTGGGGTCTGTGCTCAGCGCCCCAGCCAGGCCAGAGGCTGAGAGAGCCCTCTTCCTCTCCCGGTGGGGGAGACAATCACTTACCACCCATGTAGCGCAGCTTCCCGGTTCACAGAGTCTGCGTTTTGGAATCTTTTATCTGCTCCGTACCAGCCCTTGCCCCAGCCCGCTCTCAGAAACATTAGTGTGGCTTCGAGTGGACGCACAGAAGCCTGGGAGAGTCTGGGAAACAAGTAGGGGAGTTGGGGATGCACCTTGATGTTTAAAAAGACCCACGACTTCCCTAGGCACCAAGAGAATCCGTGTTAGTGGTCCACGATCTGCCGCTACAGTTTCCATGACAAGTGAGGGTTTTCACGCCCGGCAGCCAACCAGGCACAGACACTCAGCATTCCCGAGATCCTGGCTCAAGGCACAGGGTCTGTTGGGCCACGAGTATTCTAGGGGGCTTAGCGCCTCTTGCTGGGTCCTGGGGGGTGTGGGGTTTTTTTGGGGGGTTCTGGTGGCTCTGGCTTTGTTTCTGGAGCCTGTATGTGCTCTGGGCCCTTGCCACCTCCTATGGTCCTATCCTGTTACGCCCAGGCCTGTCCAGCCATGGTGCTGGGAGCAGACACTTTCTCTCAAACCACCCAGTGGCCTCATCTCCAGCACTCCGTCTTTGCTGCACCATGGGGATGTTAGGGGTCTCCTGT
>PVJC01054371.1:0-10519 GCA_004026665.1 Murina feae | reverse complement strand
GGCAGTTTAATCGGAGCTGAGCTGAGGGGCGCAGCTTCACTTTCGCTCCTGCCACAATGGAAAGGGCTGTTTACTCAGGTCCGTGAGTGGCGGCCGCCATGTTGGCTGGGCTAATTTGCATACAGCCGCTCTGATTGGCTGGTGGGCGTGGCTTACCCTGTCTCGGAGAAACGGTTAATTTTAATATTTCGCTTTTATTGGTTTAGATAATCAAAATCAAAAGCATGAAGAAAAAACTTGTCTGAAAAGTATATATCTGAGAGTCAAACTATCACACCAGCAAACTAGTTTTCTATTTAGGGGTGTTAAACCTCTCCTAACTTGAGTCTCCTCAAAATCTAGAGAAATTTCTTTTGTCGTCAGCACTGAAGTGGGGACCAAATCCCACACTTACACCAGAAAGAAATTGTATGCAACAAAATGCTTTTTAAATAAGGCATTTGGCATTTCTTGTTTTAAAGAAATATGCTTCGGATCGTCCATCAACATAGTCACTGCTAACATGGGTCATTCACTGTACACTGTGTACATATGACACAAACATATGCATACATACACATACATACACACAAAGTGCATGACACATATACACACTTTAACAGCTGACAGCTCAATTTTGAAAATGAATTGTATTTTAATAAACACTGCCTTTATAATTATTCAAAGTATGTGTATACTTTTTGGGTGACACCCTATATTTATAATTTAACCCCCCCCCCAAAAAGCTATAAAGTAAAACTAACATAGTCACTACTCAGGCCAAGAAATAGAACATTGCCAAGACTTGAGAGGTCGCCCTATGTATTTCTCTCTCTGGAGGAACCCACTGGCCTGGCTTTTGGAATAATCATTTTCTTATTTTCCTTGCAGTTTTACCACTGAGCCTGTTTTAAAATTTGTTATATCATATATTACGTACAATAAAACGCACCATTTGAAAGCATGCAATTGAGGGAATTTTGAAAATCTCTACACCTATGTTATCATTACCTGAGTCAAGAGATAGAGTTTCCATGACCCCCCAAAGTTTCTTTGTACCCCTCTGCAGTAAATACTCCAGCCCCAGCCCCAGGCTACCACTAATCTGCTTTCTATCACTATCCCTTAGTTGGCCTTGGTAGACTTTTATATAAATGGAACCACCCAGTATATACTGGCTTCCTTCACTGAGCATAATTTATGTCTGATTTTGAACTGTACATAAACAGAGTCATAATGTATGTTACGATTCTTTTGTGTCTTGAATTTCTGTTCAACATTATGTTTGTAAAATTCATCCACAAACTTTCATGTACCTATAATTCATTCATTTTTATTGCTACATATAAACCATTGACTTTAGCATAATTCATTTATCCATTCTGTTATTAATAGACAGTGGGTTGTTCTTTAGTTCCATTGCTGTCATGTATTGACTTTGTAAGATTTTTATATCCAACTAGCTTGCTAATCTTTCTTATTAACAACTAGAGGCCCGGTGCATGAAATTCGTGCACTGGGGGGGGGGGGTGTTCCTCAGTCCAGCCTGCCCCCTCTCACATACTAGAAACCCTCAGGGGGTGTCCTACTGATGGCTGAGGCCCGCTCTCTGCTCCCCTTGGGGAGTGGGCCTAAGCCGAAGTCTGGCTTCCCTTTGTGGGAGGTGACCAGGCTAATCAGGGGAAGCCACCAGCCCCATCACCCCACTGCTGCAGCCACTGCCAGTCACCACAGTCACCAAGGTGTTTTCATCAACATGGACTCCAGTCCCTTCACCATGAAGAAATGACAACTTTATTTAGGAATTTTCAAGGTGTGTCTTTTGTAGGATATGACATTTCTTTCTTTCTTTTCTTTTTTTTTTTTTATCCTCCATTGATACGTTTCCATTGATATTTAGAGAATGTGGAAGAGAAGGGGAAAACAAAGAGAAACATCAAAGTGAGAGGAACACTTTGATTGGTTGCTTCCTGCATATGCCCTGACCTGGGCCCTGGCCAGGGAGGAGCCTGCAACCTAGGTACATGTCCTTGGTCAGAATTGAACCCAGACCCTGCAGTCAACAGGCTGAGGCATTATGCACTGAGCCAAACCAGATGGGGCAGGATATGACATTTCTTAGCCCTCCAGCAGTGGACCATTTTTTTCTCTAGGAGTGTGGTGGAAAAACCTTAGATCACCTTAGGGATTCTTATTACCCAAGTTACTAAGAATATCTCGAGTGGCATACAAGCAGTAAGAAAAGGTGTTTCCTGTATAATTCACTCTGATCACTGGCTCTGGCTGAGGCTGCAGGCCTGGGCAGGGGACCCCCAGACCCCTGTGTTTACTGGCTCTGCCCCTGCTCAGGCCTGCAGTCTCTGCCTGAGGCTATAGGCCTGGGCATAAGACCCCAATCCCCGCCAATCGCCGACTTCACAGAGCCCAGGTCTCTGTGATCACTGGCTCTGATCCTACCTCCTGCCATTGCCAGCTCTGCCCTTGTCCCACTGGCAGCCTCTGGCCAAGCCTTCAGGCCTAGGCAGGGGACCTCCAGGCCCCTCTGATCACAGGCTCTGCCCTTGCCCCACTACAGTCTCTGGCCAAGGCTACAGGCCTGGGCAGGGGACCCACAGACCCCTGCATTGCCAGCTCTGGCCCTGACCAGACCCCTGTGATTGCAGGCTCTGCCCTTGCCCCTCCAATCACTGGCTCTGTCCCTGCCTAGATCCCTGTGATCACAGGCTCCTCCCCTGCCCCTCTGATTGCTGGCTCTTTGAAGCCCAGGCCACTGCGATCTCTGGCCTTGCCCCTGCTCAGGCCTGAGGCCTCTGGCCCAGGCCTTATGCCTGGGCAGACACCCTCATACTCGTTCGATCACCAGCTCTGCCCTTGTCCATGCCTGAGGCCTCTGGCCTGGGCAGGGGACCCCCAGCCCCCTCTGATCGCCTGTTCTGCCCCTCAGGCCCCCCACCTCCCCTGACACCTGCCTGGATAACAGGCCTGACCACTTCAGTGGCGGGGCTGAGCTGAACTGGGTGCCTCCACCTTGTGGCCATGGGGGAAGCCATCTTGTGGCTCTGGGGGCGGCCATCTTTGTGATGGAGTGACACCTAATTTGCAAATTACTCTTTATTATATAGGATAACTCCTTGCCCTTGCTGGTGTGGAGCATCCTCCTGTACACCAAAGAATCATGGGTTCGATTCCATTTCAGGGCACATATCCAGGTTTTGGTTTGATCCCTGGTCAGGGTCCATACAGAAGGCTACTCATTTATATTTCTCTCTCTCTTTCTCCCTCTCCCTTTTTCTCTCTCTAAAATCTCTCTGTAAAATCCTCAGGTGAGGATTAAAAATACTACTACTACTTCTACTACTGACAACATCAACAACTCCTCTATAGTTTCTTTTGGATATTCACTGCATATATTCATATTACCTGTGAAAATGACTAATTTTAATCGTTAAGGTCTCTATTGTTTTATTCATTTTTTGTTTGTTTAACTGCTCTCAAAAGGACCTCTAGTACAAAATATTGATAGAAGCATTCCTGTACTACTCCTGATTTCAAGGAAAAGCTTTTTAATCATTAGGTATAATTATTAGGTATGATGTTCACTAAATATTTTTGTGACTGTTCCTTATCAGAATATTCTTTACCAGAATGAATTTCCCTTTCAATCACAAAAGTTTTGGAAGAGAAAATAATAAGTTATGTAAATTTACTAATGCTTCAATATGATTGGAAAAGAATTTTATCATATACTTCTGTAACGATTGAGATGATCATATGAAGTGATATTCTATGATATTAGATTGGTATTCTATTATAAAACCAATCTTTCCTTCTTGATATAAACCAATTTGGTAATAATATTTTATCCATTATATATTTTGTTTATTTTCGCTTATATCCAACTTCATTAGTAAATTTCACTGTGATTCTCTTTTCTCATACTCTCCTTGTCAGGTTTTGGGTTCAAAGTTTTGCTAATCTCTTAAAGCCATAGGGCAGTGTACTCTCTTTTAGAATTTCAATCTTGTGCAAGATTGGACTTATTTTTTCCTTGAATGTTTGGTAGAACTTACCAGTGAGGTTATCTAGCCAAGAAATTTTCTTTTGGGGAAACTTCTTATTTAAAAAATATGTTTTTATTGATTTCAGAGAGAGAGGAAGGGAGAGGGATAGAAAGATAGAATCATTGATGAAGAGAAACATTGACTGCTGCCTCCTGCACACTCCATACTGGGGTTGAGCCCATGACCTAGGCATGTGTCCTGATCAGGAATTGAACCATGTCCTCTTGGTGCATGGGGCAATACTCAACCACTGAGCAACACCAGCTGGTCTGTGGGAAAGTTTTGATCACACATCTAAATCTAGGTTTTGACTTCTATTCCTTTTCTAGTAAGTTGGTAACATTTTTTTTTCTAAGAATTGCCCTGTTTTCCTAAATTTTAAAATTTATTGGTATGAAGTTCTTCACAAAAATTCCTGTTAATATCTAATAGCTGTAGCATTCTGCAGTGTTCTATTTAATTTGGTTAAATCTAATTAGTCCATTATATTATACAAATCTGTATTCTTGCTTTTTCTGCTTGTCGGTTTATTTGTTTGCTTATTTAGCAAGATAAGTGGATTAAAATGGTTGACTCTGTAGTTTTGTGTATTCTCTGGGAATTCTCCAATTTGAGCTTTTCATATTTAGAGGAGATGTTTGTTGATCATATGCTCTTATAATTGCTAGCTATTCTAAAGAACTGAATATATTTATCAATATAAAGTCACTCTTTATTTTAGCAGTTGTTTCACCACAAAGTTTAGTTTTTTTTATACTAATGTAGATTGCACCAACCTTCATTAGTAGGTAATTCTGTAAGGTATATGTTTTTCTAAACGTTTGCCTTAGATTTTAGATGTATCTCCTGGAAATAGTAGCCAGAATATCTTCCCCTTTTAATTGCATTCTTCTGTTCATTTATAATTTATATAACCACTGATATATTTGGATTTAAAAATGTAATTTCTCATTTTTAATGTGTATATCCTATTCAATGTTTTTTTTTCCCTTTCCTTCCTTTCTTACCTTTTGTTGATCAATAGAGCACTTATTACTTCATTTTTCTTCTACTAATTTTCCATTTAGACAAGTGTGTTTCTATTCTGTTCATGGTTAACCTAGAACTGTGTTCTCTAATACAGTAGCCATTAATCACATATGGCTATTTATATTATAATTAATTAAAATTAAAATTAAAAAATTGGTACATTAGTTACAGTAGCCTCACTTTAAGTGCTCTAACATTATATGCATCTAGTGGTTGCTATATTGAACAGTCTAATGGAACATTTTCATCGTCTCAGAAAGTTCTATTGGGGAGAGTTGCCTTACAAACCACAGTATCCATCAATATACATATTAATCAAAATCTAAAGTAAACCAACACCTTTATTTTCCTCCTAGATAATTCAAGAAATTTAGAAGATTCTAACTCAATGGAACACATTCTGATTTGTGTATTGTGGTGGCTTCATATGTTAATTCATTTTAAAAATCTCACTAGGCTATATTAGTATAGTTTTATACAGTTATTTTTCTCTTAAATATACTCATACCTCTTTCATTTTATGTATTCTTCATTCCTTCTATGGTAGTGATAAATTCTGTATTTGTTTGGTAATTCTGTGAGGTATTGCTTACAAATATCTTTATTTGACCTTAATTCTTAAAAGATCTTTTTACTGGATGTAGTGTCTAGGTCGTCAGGCAGTTAATTAGTAAAAAATATTTTTCTAACTTTCTGTAATCTTTCTGGCATAGCTCATTAAAATTTGCATTTTGAAAATATCGTGACTTTACGTACATATGTCCATCCCTAGGGTCTGAGTATTACCACAGCTTTATGTGTGGAAACAGCGTAGCCACTGAAAGCCCCAACGTGGGAGGAAGCTTGCCAGAAGAGGAAAGGGACCCAAGAGAGACAGCAATATAATTTGCTCACAGTCAAAAGATCTTATTTTTACACACTTTACAAAAACATATGATCACACCGTCAAAGCATGCAACTGCCATTCAATATTTGAAAGAAAGTACGCGCGCACCCTCTCTCCCCTCTCCCCTCCGCTAACACACACACACACACACACACACACACACACCTGAACTTATTGCCTACTATCTGCTATATCCAGCACAGCCTCTGCCTGTGGAGCAGACGGCTGAGCTGCAGGGGGTTTTAGTAAGAGTGGAGTTCCAGCATTGGTGATCTTCAGTGACAAGAAGAACATTGACCTGACCTTTAGAAGCTGTTACTGGGTGATGCTCTTGTTGATTGGCTGACATTCAGAGGCATGTTCATTGGAGTGAGCCTCTGATTGGCTAACTTTCAGGAGTGAGTGGTTGACACTGATTGGCTGACTTTTCTTATTTTATTGATTTTTTTACAGAGAAGAAGGGAGAGAGATAGAGAGTTAGAAACATCCATGAGAAAGAAACATGGATCAGCTGCCTCCTGAACACTCTCTACTGGGGATGTGCCCTCAACCAAGATACATGCCCCTGACCAGAATCGAACCTAGTACCCTTGAGTCCGGAGGCTGACGCTCTATCCACAAACCGGTCAGGGCTGGCTGACTTTTCAAAAGGGTGTTCATTGAGACAATTGAACAGGAGTTTAAAACCAGTTCTGATAGCTTCTTACTACTCAGGCTACAGAACAACCAGGTTTCCCTTAGGAGCATGGACACCTTTCTTTATTATCAATGTTAAACATTTCCCAGGCCGCCCCCCTGGGCCTTAGAAGACATTGATGTAAATGAGGAGCCTTAAAGTTTAAGTTTCATTAACTTCATGGTAAGTCTACCTCTGAGGCCAGGATGACGACTATTTCACCTTTACCCCAAGAATGTAGCCCTTCAGGTCCCTGTTTACAGAGGGGGGCATTTTTTAGGTTACCTAGTTCAAATACAAGACAATGAATGCTATCCCATTGGAATGCAAGGCTAATAAAACCAGGGTCCATTTATAAAACAGTGCTACAACTGGACATTCACATTTAAAAAAAATGAATCTAGACACAGACTTTACACTCATTACAAAAATTAACTCAGCATGGATCCCAGATAGACATTAATGTAAAATGAAAAACTATGTAAACTCCTGAAAAACAATGTAGAAGAAAACCTAGATGACCTTGGGTGTGATAATGTCGTTTTAGATAAAAATACTCACGACACAGTCCATTAAAAAAAGTAATTGATAAGCTGAGACTTCATCAAAATTAAAAATTTCTGCTCTGTGAAAGGCAATATCAAGAATATTAGAAGACAAGCCACAGACGAAGAGAAACCATTTACAAAAGACACATCTGATAAAGGGCTGTTATCCAAACTATAAAAGAACTCTTAAAACTCAACAATAAGAAAATGACCAATCTATTTAAAAGTGGGCCAAATACCTTAATAGATATCTCAGCAAACAAAATATACAGATTGCAAATAAGTGGGTGAAAAGATGCTTCATATATGTCACACACCTACTAGAATGACTGAAATCTGGAACATGTACAAGGGTGTGGAGCAACAGGAACTCTCACTCATTGTTGATAGAAATGCAAAATGGCACAGCCACTTTGGAAGACAGTTTAGAGATTTCTTACTAATTACTAAACTAAACATACTTGAACATATAATTCAGCAATTACACTCCTAGAGTTTACCCAAATGAGTTGAAAACTCATGTCCAGACAAAACCAGCACATGGATGTTTATAGTAGCTTTATTCATAATTCCTTAAAGTTGGACGTAACCAAAATGAGCTTTAGTAGGTGAGCAGATAAATAAACTTTGATACATACAGACATGGAATATTTATTCAGTACAAAAAAAACTACCAAGCCATGAAAAGACGAAGAGAAAATTTAAATTCATATTACTAAGTGACAGAAGCCAATCTCAGAAGGCTACATACTATATGATTCCAACTACATGACATTCTAGAAAAGGCAAAAGGAGGTTTGCAGTTGTGAGTATAGGAAACACAGAGATTATTCTTGCATTTTTAATTATTCATTATTGTACTGTTTTCCATACAAATAACTGTAAATCTACTTTTGCCTCACCCTGTATAGAAACAATAAAAATATCAGTGGTTGCCAGGGTTGGGGTGGCAAGGTGTTGAGGTGGTGGAGAAATGAATAGGCAGGGCACAGAGGATTTTTAGGGCAATGAAAATATAATGTATGATATTATAATGATAAGTATATGTCATTATATATTTGTCCAACCCATAAAATATGCAACATAAGAGTCAAGTCTAAGGCAAACTATGGACTTTGGGTGATTATGATGTATAAATATAAGTTCATCCTTGGAAAATAAAAAAGTACCATCTGATAAGTGATGTTGAAAATGGGGGAGACTATGCATGTATGGGCGTAGGGGAAATATGAGAAATATCTGTACCTTCCAGTCAATTTTATTGTAAACTTAAAACTGCTCTAAAAAAATAAAATCTTAAAATTTAAAAAAAGAGTTCTGGAAATGGATGTTTGTGATGTGATGATTCCTCGACAATATAAATGTACATATTAATATCCCTGAGCTGTATATTTAAAAATAGTTAAGATGATAAATTTTATATTATATGAATTTTACCACAATTTAAAATAATCTATGAGGTTGGCAGGAGGGGGGCCCACCCCAACAACCTAGTTGACTATTACTAGAAATTAAAGTTGGTAACTCACATTTATATTATATAACTGTGAAGCCATCCATCCAGTCCAGGACTTTTGTTTGCTGGGAGTTTTTACTGCTTTAATTTCATATTTAATTCCTACTCTGTGCCAAGAATGATGTCATGTGTTTCACATTATTACTTCATACAATTAGTAATAATTTAAGTAAAAGCTACTTGTTTATTTGGCAAGCAGTCACTAGCACTTATTATGGACTTATTAGGTAGGCATTGTACTAGGTACCAGAGGCTCAACAGTAAAAATTATTAGCTCAGTCCATGCCTGTGAAGGGCTGACAGTCTAGGGTTCTAGTATAGGTTGCAGACCCTGTTACAGAACAAGATGGTAAGAAAAGAAGAGAAGAACCTACCCCCGGCTCCTACATTCTAGGTTTTCTGCTAAACACTTACATATATGATCTCATTTATTTCCCCTGACTACTCTAGGAGCTAGGAATTATTATCCCCACTTTACAAACGATAACCTAAAATCTCCGAGTTAACTCACCTGAGATTGTACAGCTGCTAAGTAGTAGAGCTGAAATTCAAAGACCAAGTCTGCTACTCCAAAGCCCACATCCACTACACACATTTCCAAAACAGTTCTGTGGACCAAGATGCCTAAAGAAGAGATTTGCCATCAATAAAAAATAAAAATAAAACAGGAAAGACAATACAGCGAAATTTCTACTTAAAAACAAAACCGACTAGCCAATGTGGCTTAGTTGGTTAAGCATCATCTCATGAACCAGGAGATCATGGCTCGATTCCTGGTCAGGGTACATACCCGGGTTGCTGGCTCAGTCCCTAATGGGGGCATGCAGAAGGAGCTGATTGATGTTCTCTCATCATCGATATTTCTCTCTCTCTCTTCCTCTCCCTCTCCCTTCCTCTGTTTGACATCAATAAAAACATATTTTAAAAAATAAAAACAAAACTGTAATAGGCTGTTCCATATACTGCAATTTTCCCCCCTTTACAGTCTGGCACTAAATGATTTTTCTTTTATGAACTGATGTGGATAGTTGATGATATTTGTCTTTTTCAAGGATCCCAATATCTAAACCCTATGATTGGAAAATTCTGCACTTTATAAATCTGCCTCCAACCCTGGAAGCTCCCTTTCCCACCTTTCAAGGACATGAGCCTTGAGCAACACTCCACTAACCAGAAGTGCACCCCAGACTTTGAATCAGAAACCAGCATGATGAAGAAGCAAGGATTGCCCAGAAACCATTCTGGGGATGATGGTGACCATGGCAATGGCTGTATCGGGTTCCCAGTGCTACACGTCAGAGGAGCCATCAGTAGCAGTGTTGGGGATGTTAGACTTAACCTAGTATAGTCACTAAACATAACTGTATTATTTAGTTGTTAATATGGCCAAAGTTATAAGACAGATCTATAACAAGTCTATCTTCTTAGCCAACAAATCAGATTGACCACGTTTTTGTGCAATGGCTTCCTGTTGCACAAAAGATTAAAACAGCATGTGATTAATTAACTAATTACTTCATTGATTCACTAGAGGTCTGGTGCACAAAATTCATTTTTTTTTGGTGGGGGGGGGCGGTCCTCCTCAGTCCAGCCTGCACTCTCTCCAATCCAGGACCCCTGAGTGGATATCCGACTATTAGTTTAGGCCCGATCACCAGGACATCCTTCTCACAACCCAGAACCACTGGCTCCTAACTGCTCACCTGCCTGCCTGTCTGATCACGCCTAATTGGCCCCCCGCCAGCCTCTTCACCCCTAACCACCTCTGCCTGCTGACATGATCGCCTCTAACTGCCCACCCTGCTGGCCTGGTCACTCTCAACT
>PVJC01054370.1:0-10517 GCA_004026665.1 Murina feae | reverse complement strand
TACACTGTTCCTTTAAGGCGGCCTTCTAACTACTAACGAAGCCTCTGCTTCACCTCGCAGCGTCTATAATGAAATAATTGTTACTGTTACTGGTTAGGCCGGAGCTGCTCTTTCCTTCAGCTCCGGAGGATTCTGTGATTGTTACAATGTTTCAAAAAGCTGTGTTTCGCTAGAGGCAGTTTAATCGGAGCTGAGCTGAAGGGCGCAGCTTCAATTTCGCTGCTGCCGCAATGGAAAGGGCTGTTTACTCAGGTCCGGGAGTGGCGGCCGCCATGTTGGCCGGGCTAATTTGCATACAGCCGCTCTGATTGGCTGGTGGGCGTAGCTTACCCTGTCTCGGAGAAACGGTTAATTTTAATATTTCGCTTTTATTAGTTTAGATAGGATAACTTTTAAAATCATAAGCAAATTTCCAAGACATGAAAAGCCATTAATAAGATATGTTACTTGTCAAGAATGTCATCTGTTAAAGAATAATCATACATCACAATTTGGACTTTTGAAAATCTAGTCTATGATTTTTGTGGATTCTGAATTATGAAGTTGATACTTTAGTGGAAAATAAAACATCTTACAAGAGATTCATACTATTTCTAAATTTATGTTCATTCAAAGAATATATCTCTGTGTAGGTTCATGAGATCCTCGAGCCCAAGATTGTTTATTACGCTCTTAGCAGGAGTCCACAATTTCAGGACAACATCAGGTTGTCTTTAAAGGGCTCTCTATGACTCCAGATTCCTTGTTTTCTCCCCATCTCATTTATTCTTAAATTGAACAAAATAGTACCAACACTATTTCCTTTTCAAGCTCATTTTTTTTAAATGCACGATGGCATTATAAATATGAATGAACAGGCACTCAAGAGCCCTCTGAATGAGAATTTTTATGTGCTCTGGATGGGTTAGGAAAACTTGGGATGAAAACAATTCATCAGTATAACCACCTTTTACCTTTATATTATATTATTCTTCCTAACTATGGAATTTCTTCAGTGCATCTTCAGATGATGATAAACTCGGGACTCTGTACTAGCTAAAGTACACCCATTAAAAAATATTTATTGTTGAAAGTATTATATATATCTCTTTTTCCCCTCCATTAAACCCCTTCTAGCCCATCACAGGCCTTTACCATACTATTTCTGTGTCCATGGATTATGCATAGATGCATATAAATTCTTTGGTTGATCTCTTCCCATCTGTTGCCTTTTCCCTCTGAGATCTGACAGTCTGTTGCATACTTCTATATCTCTGGATCTATTTTGTTCATTGTATTCCACATATGAGTGAGATCATGTGATATTTGTCTTTCTCTCTGACTGGCTTCTTTCACTGTGCCTCAACTACACCATTTTATAAGTTTTAGCTTCCATCTTATTTCTCAACTAGAGGCCCGGTGCACAAAAATTTGTGCATTTGGGGGAGTCCCTCAGCCTGGCCTGTGCCCTCTCACACAGTCTGGGACCCCTCAGAGGATGTCCACCTGCTGGTGTGCCTGGCCAGCCTGGGTGAGGGGCAGAGGACCATTCCACAGCCCCTTCAGGGTTTGGGTCCCTACTTGGGTACCTGGCTGGAAGCAGCTATCTGGGATTTATTTAACTTCTATAATTGAAACTTTGTTGCCTTGCCCCCGCCCCCCCCCCCGCACCCCCGCCTGCTCGAAGCCTGGGTTGCCCCTGGCAGCCCAAGGTCCCAGCCTGGCAGGTATCTGGGGTTTATCTTCTGTAATTGAAACTTTGTAGCCTTGAATAGAGCTCAGGGCCCCACAGGGCCCTGGCTTCCTCCATTGCCTGGGGCAACTCCAGCTCTGTGGCCATTATCATCTTAGTTGAGTTAATTTGCATATTTGCTCATGATTGGTTTGTGGGCGTGGCTTTCAGGTATAATGGAGTGAGGGTCAATTTGCATATTACTCTTTTATTAGATTAGATAACATCTGTTATAATCCATAAAAATAATTCCTGAAATTTTCTGATAAAATGTCAATTTCACACTGACATCAGTGATACAGACAGGTCCTACGTCTTAGTCTGAGCCAATCCTCTGCCTTTGGAGGGAAACTGGGTCTCATACTGGTGTCCCTCCAACCTTGGACAGTGTCTGAGCACCCTGTGAGGGGGCATGTGCATGGTTAGAAACCCAGTCTCCCACATCACTGGGGCATCCACCCGCCCTGCACTGTCTGCCCTGCAGGGACCCACCTGGATCTGCGCCTCGGCGTCCCTCACGGACACACTCAGGGAGCTCCCGGTGGAGCCCGAGCGGGGCCTCTTCTCCCGCAGCAGCTCAGGGCCCGCGCTGAAGGAGTGCCGCATCTGCCCTTGGTCCACCAGGTGCTGGGGACGCTGTGGCAACGGGGAGTCCGGGGCCCTGGGGCCCAGGGCCTCTCCCTTCTTCTCCCCTTTGGCCTCCTTGGGGAAGGAGGGCAGGTTGTGCTGCTGCTTCCTCTTCTTGTACTCGGTCATCAGCTTGGAGATGGTTCTGTCGGCCGCCATGCTGTAGATTTTGTTGCCCGCGCTCTCCCACCACTCCTTCTTCCTGCCGGGGTCCCTCTTCTCCACCTTGGGGCTCGAGGGCAGCATCAGCGTCTCCCCACTGCCCGCCCGCAGGCTTGGGGACTCACCCACGTGGTCCCGCGTCTGGCTGCGGTCATCCTCGGAAGGCGTGTTTTTCCCGGAGAACCCGCCGGTGGACGGAGTGGAGGACTCGGACTGGAAGGAGGGCAGGATGAAGAACGGGTCGCTCTTGAGCACGGGCACCTCCTCCAGGCTGCTCTCCAGGTCCAGGTGCATCTGGATGTAGTGGTTGCACAGCTCCATGCACAGCTTGTGCAGCCGCTTGACCAGCCACACCCAGTCTGCATTGCTGACGGGCTGCACACTCAGCGAGGGCATGCGGGCCCGCCACTGCCTCTTCTCCCTGCCCCTGGGCGGGCTCACCTGGGCAGTCTCCTCAAAGATGTCCTCGTCCTCCGATGAGCACTGCTGGGAGGAGTCTGTGCTCCTCTCCTCATCCTCGAATAGGACTTTCTTTACCTGCTCGGCTGTGATAGTTTCCTGGTTGGTGAGCACAGCACAGACCAGCGCATGGAAGTAGATGTTGAAGCTCATGGCTGACTGGCGGTAGAGGTTGGCGGCGCCCCCAATGCCAGACACTTTCTTCAGCAGGCACTTGAGGCCCGGGCTGGTGTCAAACTCTCTGGCTGTCCGGTAGGAGTCCAGCAGCAAGTCGAAGATGACCGCCAGGTTCTGCATGGAGATGTACCGGAGGAAGCCGGCCAGCTTGGCGTCCGGCACTTGGATAGTCTTCTCCTCCCCAGGAGAGGGGCCTTTGACAAACTCCTCCAACAAGATGTCATACAAGTTCTGCAGCAACACTTGATGAGACAGCAAGCTCACCACAATTTCCCTGAAAGAGACACTGCGCATGGAAAGAGAGGGACTGATGAGTAACCTCCTGCCTTGTATGATATTTTATTTTTTAATTTTTAAATATATTTTATTGCTTTCTTACAGAGAGGAAGGGAGAGGGATAGAGAGTTAGAAACATCAATGAGAGAGAAACACTGATCAGCTGCCTCCTGCACACTCCCTACTGGGGTTGTGCCCCCCACCAAGGTATATGCCGTTGACCAGAATCGAACCTGGGACCCTTGAGTCCGCAGGCCAACGCTCTATCCATTGAGCCAAACTGGTCAGGGCAGTATGATATTTTAAAAGCATTACACATTTCAGAATGACACATGCAAAATCACTAACTAAATTACTTGTAGTTTAATGCCTTTTTTTTAAAAGGGCATCACACAATAACCATTTTAATCACAATAAATGGAATTCCTGACACTTTAAAACCTAGGAGCTATAGAATTAAGTTAAGACAATAATTAACAATTATCAACAAGCCTGAGAAAAATAATAGAGTTTTATAACAACTGGTTTATATAGGCATAATTATGAGATAGAACACATTTTATATCTGAATAATTAACATATCAAATAAAAAAGTAACAGTTTCTGTTGTTTTATTAATTTTAACTGGATTTTTTTCCTAAACCCAGTATTTTTAGCAATCTTATTGAAGTTTAGCTTTCTAAGGACCAAAACAGTTTAACCGTTAATGCTTTAAATCAATGGTCCTCAAACTTCTGACCCTTTAAATACAATTCCTCATGTTGTGACCCAACCATAAAATTATTTTCGTTGCTACTTCATAACTGTAATGTTGCTACTGTTATGAATTGTAATGCAAATCTCTGATATGCAGGATGGTCTTAGGCGACCCCTGTGAAAAGGGTCATTCGACCGCCAAAGGGGTAGCTACCCACAGGTTGAGAACCGCTGCTTTAGATGCATATATGTAAAATAGAGGAGAGCCCAACATTTTCATTCTATTTCTGTGAAAAATGCCATTGGGATTTTAATAGGGATTAATATTGAATCTGTAAATTGCTTCAAATAATATGAACATGTAACATCTATTTCTTTGTATCTCCTTCGATTTTTTAAAAACAACATCTTGTAGTTTTCAGAATACATGTCTTTCACCTCCTTCGTTACATTGATTTCTAGGCATTTTATTCTTTTTGATATGTTTGTAAAGGGGCTTGTTTACTTCATTTCTCTGTCTGATAGCTTTTTTTTCTGATAGTCTTTAGGGCTTTCTGTATATAAAATCATTTCATTAGCAAATAGGGACAGTTTCATTTCTTCCTTTCTCATCTGGATGCTTTTTCTTTCTTTTACTTTGGTTGCTGTGGCTAGGACTTCCAGTGCATGCTGAACAGAGTGACAAGGGTATCCTTGTCTTGTTCCTGATCTTAGAGGAAGAGCGTTAGTTTTGCACCATTGAGGATGATTTAGTTGTGGGTTTGTAAAATATGGACTTTATTATGTTGAGCTACTATCCTCCTGAACCCATTTTATCGAAAGTTTTTATAAATGGATATTGTATCTTGTAAAAATGCTTTCTCTAAAGCTACTGAACAGATCATGATTTGTATTCTGTTAATGTGGTATGCCACACCATCCTTGTGCACCCCTGAAATGAATCCTGTTGGAGAGTGGTGTATGATCCTTTTTAACATATTGATGTATTTGATTTACTAATGGTACACTTGAAAAATGAGTGACTGGCAATAGCATAGACTGGGCATAGAATTGGGGAGAAGCGTGTGGGTTATTGGTAAAGCTCTATTTCTGAAGGTGGGTGACAGCGTCATAGTTATATTTTGTATGTACCACACACTTGACTAAAAAAAAAATGTACCTGGAAGTTTCACTGAATGGGTTGGCTGTACTAAGCATCTAGCTTTTGGAAAAATCACACACTCTCCCTAAAATGGAACTAGTTTTGATTGTGGCTCCACCACTGGGAGAATTGGCTCGGCCTCTTTGATGTCCTCAGAGATGAATGGGAGTGGAAAGATCTAGCTACTATCCTTCACATATTGTGCTCAAATATTTATCAGTATCACAGTAGCTTGTTGGAAGTTTAGATTGGAAAACGTCAGTAGTTGCCTTCATCTGCAAGAAGAGTTCTTTTTAAGCAGGATGGTAGTACAGGCACTCCTCGTTTTATTGCACTTCAGAGATGTTATGATTTTTAACAAATTGGAGGCAAGACCTTCCACCAGCGAAATAATTATGCCTTGTTTCATCCTTTCTTTCTTTTCACGCTAATTGCGTTATTGTGGTGATGTGGAACCAAACCTGTAATATCTCTGAGCAGTGCCTGTATTTAAAAAGATCAAGGCTCTTGTGGCAGAGCACACATGGTTTTTGTCTCCTGACAGCTGTGTTGCTCGTAAGAACTTCATGTATTTCTGATACAATATGAATCACACCTCAAAAGTAGTTATTTTAAAAAAGTTATATATATGATGATATAGACGCACAGAGATGTGTCCCCAAATTCAGATGTTGAATCCTAACCCGCAGTACCTCAGCATGTGACTATCTTTGGAAAAAGGTCTTTAAATAAATAATTAGGTTAAGCGAGGAAGTCATTAGTGGGGACCCTAATCCACTCGGACTGGCATCCTGATAAGAACGGGATATTAGGACACAGACGGTTACAGAGAGAAGACATGTGAAGACACAGGGAGGAAACATCCATCTAGAAACCTAGGAAAAAACCAAGCCTGGAGATGGCTCAGCCTTCAATTTCTGTTGTTAAGCTACCTCACTGTGGCCGCCTAGCAAATCTGAAATGTGGGCAAGGTAAAAGGCTAACAGTCTTGTGTGGAAGCATGTGTTAAATGACTCTGCAAGTGTTTCAGTGTCCTTAGAGGAAGCGTGGATTATAATTAGGAAGGTTCCTTTAGACCCAGTCCTTGCTATTTATAAGACCCTAAGTGTCTCAGCATCACTGCTTACCTTTTCTTGGTGTGTCCGTTTGGCTTTTCATCAGGAGGCAGCTCAATGATGAGCTGACAAGACTGGGCGTGATCAAAGGTGTTCGGAGTCTTTGGCGAGCACTGGGTGTCCAACATAAACACCTGTTTGGGCCCACAAAGGTACAGTTCAGAGATCCACCTGACTCAGGAGACCAGCTGGCAAGTTGCTGTTCTCTCTACTCACTTTCTTACCTATGAAATGAGGTTGCTAATGGTTTCCTACCAGGTGTATTTGTCAAGAGGATTAAATAGATTAACACATGTATATTACATAGGAGAAACATTAGATAAGAACAGCAAATATTCAATAAATGTTAGCTGCTGACACTAATAACACGAATACTTCTAGCATGTGATAATTCAACACTCTCCAAAGAGCTGGCACTGATGTTTAATATTAATTAAAAGTAAATAAAGGGGGGTGATGTTTGTAAAAAATCTTCTCTGATTGTGACATCTGTTTGGTATCTTATTCTATCCAATACCAAAAAAAAAAAAAAAAAAAAGTTAGGACATCTCCAGCTGTCTACTAGAGTATGGCCACATCGTTAGTCCTGACAGGAGAAGTGACTAAGAGAAGGGTAACACGGCCTACATTTTGACCAACGTGATTTCATTTTACATGATTTAACCTACTTCCCTTTGGAAATATGAGTTCTTTTAATGAACTTTTTTTTGCCAAATTTTGTAAGCATTATCAGATTACTGGTTTATGAAGAGTGAATATAGGAGGAAGGTTTGGGACTGAAGAAGAAGGAAATATTAAGAAGTGAAAGATTAAACCCCTCCCCACCCCTTCCTTCCTCCCCTTCCCCTGCCCCTCCATCCTCTCATCTTCCTGCTGCTCCCCATCACCCCCTCACCTTCCTGGCGCTCCCCCTCCGCCCCATTAAAGAAAAAAAAATGAAAGATTCACTAAATGATCTTGGCTGTTCTTCACAAACCATCTATTTCAGAACAGGGTTCCATGGACATTTTCATTTCTTACTGTATGCACCTGGGAAAATTCTTTAGCTAGCTACGTGTAATGGCTTTATATTTAGAGAAGCCACCCCTTTAGTATTATAACTTTTGACATGTGCCAGAAGAAAAAGTACATGGTGAAACCTGCCAGGGTAAGTACAGTTCAACTTTAATCATCAGTTATATTCAACTCTATTAAGAAACTTGTAAATGTTAAGCTCTGTCCTCTGTATGGGAGAAGAGAAAAATATCAAATAAGTGTGTCATTCTTAGTATTCACAGTCTAGCAGTGACAAAAATACAACAGACAAGAGATGGTGGGGAGGACCATAATGCTATCAATTGGATTCAAGTCATTCCTGGTGAAGAACTGTACCGGCAAGAGGTAAAGGTCCCTCCCTAAGGGAGTGAAAGGCAGCTTGGGGCTCCCAGCAACGTGTCAAGCGTCTAGAGCCGCTGGGATCAAGAGGCGCAGCCCGTACTCTTACCTGCTGAGCCATGGCTCGGATACGCCAGTACTCGGCCTCGGCACTGGGGGAGGAGGAGGGGGCTGCCACCCTCACCTGGCAGCCTTCCCCACTGAAGCCCTCAGTGCTGCTGTGGAAGCAGCCCAGCAGGTCCTAGGGAGAAACACAGCAGCCATTCACTGGGTGCCTTGGGGTTGATGGCACTGGGGTGTGACACTGTCACTGGGTCTGCGACTGCCTGCTATGAGGAAGGCAGAATCCAGGTGGTCAACTTAACAGGGAACTGTGGAGGCCTGGACCCTGCTCTGGTTTTCTCCAGCACCTTACCTTCACGGGCTTGAGTGTGGCAGAGAACGCGTCCTGCAGGGCACAGCAGGCCAGCCTCCACATTTCTTCCGTGAACACAGGGCCCGCTGTCACGAGAACGTACCTGCCAAAAGGAACCAGACGTCTTAAATCCGTACATTTTACTGCTGCACAGCCTAGACCCTCACACGCACACACACATGCACACACACACACGTGTACACACCTTTGTTCCACAGTGTCCTTACAAGTTTTGCTGTCCCATCACGCTTGCCTTCGGTCCATCTGGTGTTTCATGGTCACACTACTACTTCCCAAACAATTTAATGTAAAAATATCAATGGATCCCCATTCCAAACAGGCCAATGCTGACACTTCGGCTTGCATGCAACACTGCATACATTCTGTACTAATTTTTCTGATCCAGCCCTGTTGTTCGTACTACTCCTTTACAAATAACAAAACGAAATAAAAAACCCTTTTGTCACTTGTAATTCTTATCTCCATGTATTTGCTCATGCTATTCCCCTGCCTGCAAAGTCCTGTTCTGATCAAGTATCATGACAAAAAGCCCTGCTGACCACCTGACTCTTGTCCTTTCTTAGCATTTCTAGTTACTCCTTACTGTGATGGTTCTTCACAGGACTATGCCCTTTAGAACAGGCTCTCTGCTCTTTCGGGGAAGGAACCCTGTGTAATGCCTACACAATAAATATTTGCCAGCTGAACACAAAAATGAAGAAATATTAGCATATAGTTATAAAAAAATCTAAAACGTGGATTATTACCACAAGGATAATTTAAGCCCCTTGGGTTTCATAATAAAAAGTCCAGTTTCGTAGAGAGCCAAGGAACCCTTGTCTCACCTAATACAGGAGCAGCCCACTCTGGAGATGGCTTCCGTGGGCTTGGCCACACAGGCGACCAGTAACTCGAAGAGGTCCTTCAGCATGGTGTTGATCATGCTCTCATACCGAATGTCTGAGGAAGGAGCACAGCAAATTTCACTCAACACTATTGCAAAAGAAGGGGCTGCAAAGGAGAGAAGTCTGAGTGACAAGAAAATAAATATCCATGGTGAATATATGTATATAATAATCTAAATAAAATATATAATATCCATTTTTGATTTATCAAGATGAAATATGTGGTTCACTTTTATGTGCTCAAGAACATTTTTCATAGTTAAGTATATCATTTATTAAGTAGAAATAATATATAGCATGAATACTAGCTAGTAAAACATTTAAATTCTTAAAAAAAAAGTGGCAGGGGGGATAAAACATACTTTCCTTACTGCTGATAGAATTAAACTGGATTAAAAGCTATTGGAAAACAAGAACAACAAAATCTCTCATCCTACCACTCCCTGAACCCATTGAGTCTGGTCTCCATCCCATCCCCAGGCTAAAGAAAATAAGACTTCCAAAAATCACATTCCGTTTGCCCAATTCAAGGAACACATCAGCATTCTCTTCTTCAAAGTCCTTGTGAGGCCACAGAAGCAGTTTTCAATAGAATCCTCAAGGGCTCCATGTTGAACAAAGCATCTGGTCAGGAGCATCTACCCCTAGGGATACACTTGTCAGCCTACATGTGCCAACACCCACTTCTTTTATTTCTCAATTAGGCCCCCCCCTCCGCCCCACCACAAAGGGTAAATCTTTCTGCTAAGCTTCATAGAGAACCTACTTCTTATCTTTGCTTTTTGACTTGCGGTCAAGTTCTCATTAATTTCTCTACCTGCCCCCACCCTCCTTAGAAGGGAGTCTCTCACACCTCTTCCTTTATACCTCTGCGTGCCTTTTCTTTCCCTTTCTAGAGCTAGCAGCAGCATTCCTCCTCTCAAATTTCCAGATCTTCCCATACAAGAGTCATGAGCAAGAATCTCTACTTCCCTAATGTTGCCCACTGGTACCACCACTGTCAGATCTCCCCTGCGTCTGGCTCCCTCTCTACCTGTGGACTTCAACATACCCCACACTTTCAAGTCTTTTTTCAAAGTCCCACAGATATTAAGAACCTTATCTTCACCCTTTAACCTGTTAAGCTACTTCTTGCCCATAATTTCAGCTTTTTCTAAAACCCTGCCTCCTCACTTTAGCCACCCCAGATGAAGCAGGACAGTAGAATGCAACCCCCTCACCCTCAGGCTGCAGGGATATTTCTCCCTTTTAAATATATTATACTAGGGGCCTGGTGCACAAAAATTTGTACACTCAGGGGGTCCCTCAGCCTTTCACAGTCTGGGACCCCTTGGGGGATGTCCACCTGCTGGCATGCATGGCCATCCTGGGTGAGGGGCTGATGGCTGTTTGTAGGCTGGCCAAGCATCTCAGTGGAGACCCCTCACCCCATGGGGGTGTGGTCAGCCTGAGTGAGAGG
>PVJC01054369.1:0-10522 GCA_004026665.1 Murina feae | reverse complement strand
ATCCTTAATGTTTGAGTTTCTTCTTGTATTTTTGTTTCTTCTTTTTACAGCAGTCCCTTTAGCATTTCTTGCATTGCTGGCTTGGTAGTAATAAACTCTCTTAGCCCTTTTTTGTCTGTGAAGCTTCTGATTCCACCTTCAATTTTGAATGATAGCCTTGCTGGGTATAGTATTCTTGGATTCATTCCCTTGCTTTGCAATACTTTGTATATTTCATTTCATTCCCTTCTTGCCTGGTGTGTTTCTGTTGAGAAGTCAGCTGATATTCTAATAGGAGATCCCTTGTAGGTAATTTTCTGTTTCTCTCTGGAAGCCTTTAAGATTCTTACTTTGTTGTTGGTGTTTGCCAATTTAATTATGATGTGTCTTGGTGTTGGTCTTTTAGGGTTCATTTTCTTTGGCACTCTGTGTGCTTCTTGGACTTGTATAGTTTTTCCCTTGCCAGCATCAGGGAAGTTTTCTGTCATTATTTCTTCAAACAGGTTTTCTATTCCTTGCTTCTCCTCCTCTCCTTCTGGTACCCCTATTAGGCGAATGTTGTTTCGTTTTGTGTTGTCCCAGAGCTCCCGTAGGCTCTCCTCTTGCTTTTTAAGTTTTTTTTCCAGTTGCTCCTGTGTTTGTGTGTTTTTTCCTACCTTGTCTTCTAATTCGCTGATGGGGTCTTCAGCTTTTTCCAGTCTACTATTTAATCCTTCCGTTGTGTTCTTTATTGCAGCTGTGTCATTCTTTATTTCCTCTTGGTTCCTTTTCATATTGGTGACATTCTCATTCAGCTCCTTGTAATTCTCATTGAGTTTTGTGTATTTGTCTTCCAGCCATTTGAGCATCCTTATAACCACTACTCTGAATTCTTTCTCTGATAAGTTAGTAGCCTCTATTTCATTTAACTCCGTTTCTGGTGATTCCTCTTTTTCTTTCCTTTGTGGATTGCCTTTTTGTATTCCCATGTTTTGTTGTAATGTTTTAATTGTAGCTCCAATTGTTTTGCTGCTCAGTTTCTTTGGGGGATGGTGCTACTTGTGTGACCTCTCGGGTCTTCTGAGTTTGGCAATCTAGTGTAGCGCCCTACTTGAGCTTTTGGGTTCTTTTGATGTAAGTCTGCGAGCTGGAACGGCACAACTGAGGTGTCTAGAAGTCAGCAGCCATGGAGGGGTTGTCCCAATTTTTTTTTGTCTTGTGCTCTTGATTGAAATCGCGCGTGCCCAGTGGGGACTCACAGTGGCACTCAGGAACCGTCTGTTGGGGTATTGGGGCTCAGGGGGTCTGTATTCTGGCAAGGTGTGACTGTGGTGTCCAGAGTTCTGTAGTTGTGAGGTAGACAGAAAATCACATCCAGCTGGGGTTCTCAGTGTCTCCCAAGAGAAGTCTCTGGAGCCGTACAACTGGGTGACTGCCGTAGGCACCGTGCTCCGTTGGCAGTGGAGATCCCGAGGTTTTTTTGCTGCAGTGGCTGTCAGGTCACGCAGGCAGTGTCCCAGGCCTGTCTGGGTGGTGGTGCTGACGAGCTCTCAGAAGAGGCTGATCTCCCCTTCAGGATGGTTTGGGCTCCCCACCCGAGTCCTGCATTCCTCAGTCCGGGGAGTGTTCGCAGCGGTGGCAGTCTCTCCCTGCCTCAGAGAGCCTGGTTGCCAGCTCCTGCTGCTCCTGCCGGATTCAACTGTCCCTCACTTGCTCACACACACACCATACACCTCCACACACTCTCTTTTCATTCACTCTCTCACTCACTCCCTATCCCTCACCTCCTTCCTGTCCGCCGCCATTTTTCATTCCCAATGCATAACATTTTTAAAAGGCAATGTTCCTTTGCATGTGCATAGTGCTATTTACTTTTAAGTCACCTTAATGCATTTTAAAACAAAGTTAAGGTAAGTATGATAGGTATGTTTCCAAGCTTAAATATGAGTAAAATTAAGGTGCTACTAAATTAATGATTTTGTATAGATTCAGCTTGAGTTTGTAAGGGGAAAGTTTGAACTTAGAACCCAGTTTTCTCTGAGCATAGTTGTCTTTTCCAACTTTATGCTAAATGCTAATAAATCAGAGGATTCTTGTCTGCATTCATGAGCAGGTATCCAAAACAAACAAGATAATTACTTCCATGCTCAAATTTTATCTTCTGCAAATGCATGTATTTAAGAACTTCACCTCAGAAATTAACAGCAGGATTGCCACCATTAACTAAACTCACATTTTGCTTTCTTTAGTCAAAAGCAGTACGAGATAGAAAAAAAGGTAGCAGAGTACCCACTTTCACTTTACTCAGCAGACAGCTGGTTTTTATGTAGAAAATACTTTTCTAAAGAAACAGGAGCACACTTTTCAGGAAAGGTTCATTGAAACTCAGCTCTTCTGAGAAGAACACCTGTTCCTGGTCATTCAAGCCTTTTGCAACTTCAGTTGAGAAAGCAAAAAGCAGGACTATGAGAAAATACAACATGAGACAGTGTTTCTCCTATGAGGGAGGGAAAGAGAAAGGCAAAGGACAGTATCTGAGAAAGAGAAAGAGAAAGAGAAAGAGAAAGAGAAAGAGAGAAAGAGAAAGAGAAAGAGAAAGAGAAAGAGAAAGAGAAAGAGAGAAAGAGAAAGAGAAAGAGAAAGAGAAAGAGAAAGAGAAAGAGAAAGAGAAAGAGAAAGAGAAAGAGAAAGAGAAAGAGAAAGAGAAAGAGAGAAAGAGCAGTATCTGAAAAAAGCAGGGCCTTGATTGGGAGCTAGCAGCACTGTGGAGATAGGGTATAGGGCACGTGCCTGCATTAAACAAAAAGGCAGGAGAAAAACTAAGAACAGGATTCTCAGTGATATTTGGTGATAAAAGGCCACTAACATCCTCAGTTTACTTATTATAAGGCAACTATTTTCAAAGCTACTGTCTTTCTCCCCTCAGCCCCTGTTGTCAAAACTCTAATGTCCAACACAAACCCTACACTCCTACATATTTTTTTTTTCCTTCATGCCATAGTGCAAAAATCTAATCTATGGGTTTCTTTTAAATTATTTTATTGATTTTTAGAGAGAGAGGAAGGGAGAGGGAGAGAGAAATATGCATCCATACCAGAGAGTTACATCAATTGGCTGCCTCCTGCACCCCTCTTCCCCCGCCATGGATCAGGCTCACAACCCAGGCATGTGCCATGACAGACACATCTAAATCAACACTCCCAGATAAACGAACAACACCAAACCAATTGAGCCACTTTGACCAGGGCCAATTTGCTTTTATAAGCTCAGCTTAGAATGTGGAACCCAATGTTTCTTCTTTTTTTGCCACACAAAATCATGGTGGCTTCATTTATCAAAGCCTAGTAGCATGTTAATATTTCTTTTTGCCAAGTGGTATTCCTCACTTCTTTCCTATAACATCTGATCTCCACATCAAGAGACACTTTTTGTGTTTTCTTGTTAAAGGTTCCACTACGTCAGGACTCTCTATGCCCATTGGATAACCTGTGTGAGCATTGTAAGCATTTGCAGTCTTCTTATGGCTGCTCTCTTCCCATATCAAACCAAGTTATCCAATAATATTGTCTTTATTTCAGGCTACTCAAAGAGCATCTTGGAGAAAAAGAAGTTGAGTTGGCACTTATCTTTGATTCAGTGGTGGAGGCTGACCTGGCAAATTATACCTGCCATGTGGAAAACCGAAATGGACGGAAACATGCCAGCGTTCTGCTGCGTAAAAAGGGTATTTAATTTTATAATTATTACTATGGTTTGTTTACCTACCAAATAACTATGGAAGTTAGATTTGTTTCATGGTCTTATGTTATAATTTAGTATAAACTTCTATTAAACATTCTATCTTTTTAAGGATATATATCTTGCTGTAAATATTAGCATAAATGGCTATGATTTATGTGATTATAAAGTGGATAAATAAAATAAAATATTATTATATGTTAAATCCAGTAAGATAAAATGTACCCTGGTTATAAATGTTACTTATAATGTATTAGGTATTATCATTCAAACTTGAATCTATATTTCACCATCTTATGCAATTCTAGGAACTCTATTATTGGATGGGAAATGAAGTCACTCTTTATTCCCTGACTAAAATATAAATAAAAACAATGAATAGCATCATACAATATTTTTATGATTGCTATAAGCATGAGTTTAAACTATATTTAGTGATATGACCTAACGTTAAGAGGGCTTTAGCAAGTGCATATATTTTTAAACAATTTGGAATTTATGGACATCCCTGTCTACAGTTGATTCCAGATGGGATGGAAATTGTATTAATAAGCAAAGAAAATAAACTTTAAATTTATAGATAAATGAGATAAAAGCAGACATAGAAACAACCTCAGTGGCTGGAGCAGTTTCTGAGATTGGCTCTTACTCTACCACAACTCTTGATTATAGCAAAAGGCTAAATAGGTTCTGTATGTGTGCATCTGGCAAAGGGTTTGTCAGTGTAACCAAACAAATGTTCTCAATCAGTGTTCTTGTCTAGGCTATAAAGCAATAGAACAAATTCAATCAGCAAGGTCACTATTTGTACCTCCTTGCCACGATGGAATTTTTATTTTCCAGCCAACTCTAATACTTGACTTCGACCTGAAGCTCTAGAAGTAGGGAAATGTCATTATTCTGAAATAATGCTTTTATCTTTCCAATACCATTTCTTACTCTGTTGGAATTGGTTCCATCTTAAAATAATAGAACATTTAAGTATAAAGGAATCTAATATGGAAAGTGAAACCAGGAGACCCTGGTTGACGAGATCCTAGTTCAGCCACTGATTCAGCTACCTGGTTCAGTAGGACTAACTTCTGACTAGACATCCTGAATCTTTGTTTAATTATCTGCAAAATAGGGGTAATAGTATCTAAATTGTAGAGTTACTTTGAGATTAAAATGATAACAATATGGTGTGAAATATACCATGTTCAAACAGGGTCCAATTTTATACAGAATTTGGATAAGTTCCCCTATGCAATTGGCAATCAATCCACCTACATGAAGGACAGACATTGATCATATGTAGATACCTTGTAGCAAGAATCATTTTGTTCCTGTACATATCAGCTTTATTTTAGCCTGAGAGTTCCTCAAAGCCAGGGTCTAATGCATTTCTGTATCCTCAGCACAACTTAGACAGTGTCCATCAACTAATACTCTCAGAACCCATTCTGGTTAATGAATGAAGTTTTCTTTTATTATTGAGGTTCATGTAGCAAGCATTGTGTCAGATACTGGAGAATAGAGCTCTGAATAAGAGAGATCCCCAAGTCTGTGAGTGTGCAGAGAAAGACAAACATTAAAACTATTCATGAAAGATGTACAATATTATAATTAAAAACTTGCTATGAGGAAAAATAAAGGTGCTCCTTTCATTCAGTTAGTGGAAATAGAAATAGGTGTATTTTAAGTAATAAAATGAATCAATTTATCTTTAATAAGTAAACCTCTCACTAGCAACCCTTAAAATTTCTAATAATCTGACATTAGAAAATGAGGCATATTGTAAAACTGCCATGTCTAATGGCTTCTGCAAGGAAACGTGTCTAAATCATGACTACTCATGAATACTATTAATTTTCATCTTCCTGATCTCTAAATACTGGAGTTCCTTACTATTTAAGCCCCCTATTCTCATTTATTTTTATACTAGGGGCCCAGTACATGAAATTTGTGCATTGGAGGGGGGGTTCCCTCAGCCCAGCCTGCCCACTCTCACATATTGGAAGCCCTCAGGGGGTGTCCTACTGACGGCTTAGGCCTGCTCCCTGCTCCCCTTGGGGAGTGGGCCTAAGCCAAAGTCTGGCCTCCCTTTGTAGGAGGTGACCAGGCTAATCAAGGGAAGCCACCAGCCCCATCACCCCCCTGTTGCAGCCACTGCCAGTCACCACAGCCACCAAGGTGTTTTCATCAACACGGACTCCAGTCCCTTCACCATAAAAAAATGACAACTTTCTTTAGGCATTTTCAAGATGTGTCTTTCATAGGATATGACCTTTCTTTCTTTCTTTCTTTCTTTCTTTCTTTCTTTCTTTCTTTCTTTCTTTCTTTCTTTCTTTCTTTCTTTCATCTTTCTTTCTTTCTTTTTCTCACCTGAGGACATGTTTCCATTGATTTTTAGAGAATGTGGAAGAGAAGGGAAAAACAGAAAAACATCAAAGTGAGAGGAACACTTTGATTGGTTGCCTCCTGCATGAGCCCTGATGTGGGTCCCAGCCAGGGAGGAGCCTGCAACTTAGGTACATTCCCCAGGTCAGAATTGAACCCAGACCCTGCAGTCAGCAGGCTGAGGCACTATGCACTGAGCCAAACCGGCTAGGGCAGGATATGACATTTCTTAGCCCATCAGCAGTGGACCTTCATTTTTTTTTTCTCCAGGAGTGTGATGGAAAACCCTAGACTGCATTTTTGGATTCTTATTACAAAAGTTACTAAGAATATTACCAGTGGCATACAGGGAGCTTAGCCAATGAGCAGTAAGAAAAGGTGTTTCTTCAGTAGTTCACTCAGATCTCGAGCTCCACCCCTCCCCCTCCAATCCCAGCTTCACCTTTGTCCAGGCCTGTAACCTCTGGCCAAGGATGCAGGCCTGGGCAGGGACCCCCAGACACCTGAAATCACCAGCTCTGACTCTGCCAAGACCTGCTTTTCAAGGCTGCAGGCCTGGGAAGGGGACCCCCAGACCCCTGCAATTAATGACTCTGCCCCTGCCAAGGCCTTCAGTCTCTGTCTGAGGCTGCAGGCCTGAGCAGAAGACCCCCAAACCCCTCTGATCATCGGCTTCACAGAGCTAAGGTTCCTGCCATAGCCAGCTCTGCCCTTGTTCCACTGCAGCCTGTGGCCAAGGCTATAGGCCTGGGCAGAGGACCCCCAGACCCCTGCATTGCCAGCTCCACCTGTGCTCAGACCCCTGTGAACACAGGCTCCGTACCTGCCCCTCCGATCACCTGCTCTGACCCTGCTCAGGCCCTGAGGTCCCTGACTCCACCCCTCCCCCACTGCAGCCTCTGGTCAAGGCTACAAGCCTGGGAAGGAGACCCCCAGGCCCTTGCCATTGCCAGCTCAACCCTTGAGACTCTGGCCATGGCTGCAGGCTTGGGCAGGGGACCCTCAGTCCTCTGCTGTGCTGGCTCCACTGGTGCCCAGACACCTGCAATCGCAGGCTCTGCCCCTGCCCCTCTGATCACTAGCTCTGTGGAGCCCAGGCCCCTGCAATCTCTGGCCTTGCCCCTGCCCAGGCCTGAGGCCTCTGGCCCAGGCCTTATGACTGGGTCAGGCACCCTCATACCCCTCTGATCACCAGCTCTGCCCCCTCCGATCACTGGATCTGCCTTGCCCATGCCTGAGGCTTCTGATGAAGGCCTCTGGCCTGGTCAGGGGATCCCCAGTCCCTCTGATCACCTGTTTAGCTCCTCGGGCCCCCCCCCCCGCCTCCCCCACCATCTGTCTGGCTAACAGGCCTGACCACTTCAGTGGTGAGGCTGAGCCAGACTGGGTGTCACCATCTTGTGGCTATGGGAGTGGCCATCTTTGTGATGGAGTGATGCCTAATTTGTATATTACTCTTTTATTAGATAGGATTGAATTTACTGGGGTGATATTGGTTAATAAAATTATTTAAGTCTCAGTTGTACAATTCTATAATACATAATCTGTACAATATGTTATGTGTTCACCACCACCCCAAAGTAAAGTATCTGTCCATCACTATTTATTCCCTTTACCCTCTCCTACCTCCCACCACCTCCCTTTCTCTCTGGTAATCATCATACTGATGTCTGTGACTGAGTTGTTTTCTGTGGGCTTTTTTTACTCAATCTCTTCACTTTTTCCACCAGTCCCCCAAACTCATTCTCTTCTGACAGCTGTCAGTCTGTTCTCTATGCATGAGTTTGTTTACATTTTGTTTGTTAGTTTATTTTGTTCATTAGATTCCACATATGAGTGAAATCATATGATACTTGTTTTTCTCTGACTGGCTTATTTCACTTAGCATAATACTCTCCAGGTCCATCCATGCTGTTACAAAGAGTAAGATCTCTTGTCTTTACGGCCAAGTGGTATTCCATTGTGCAAATGTACCACAACTCTTTTAACCACTTAACTACTGATGGACACTTGGGCTTCTTCTAAATTTTGGCTATTTTAAATAATGATTCAATGAACATAGGATATATATAGTCAAATCATTGTTTCAGGTTTCTTGAATATATTCCCAGAAGTTGAATTGCTGGGTCATAAGGCAGTTTTTCGAGTTAACTCCATACTGCTTTCCACAGTGGCTGCAACAATCTGCATTCCCACCAAGAGTGCACACGGTTTTCCTTTTCCATGCATCCTAGACAACACTTGTTTGTTGATTTATTCACGATAGCCATTTTGGCAGGTGTAAAGTGATATATCATTGTGGTTTTAATTTGCATTTCTCTAATGATTAAGGATATTGATCATCTTATCATATGTCTACTGGCCACCTGTATGTCCTCTTTGTAGACGTGTTTATTCAGGATCTGTTCCCTTTTTTAAATTGTATTATTTTAGGTTTTGGTGTTAAGTTTTGTAAATTCTTTATAAACTTTGGATATTAACCCCTCATCAGATATATCATTGGCGAATATGTTCTCCCATTCAGTGGGGTTGTTCTTTTACTTTGTTGTTGGTTTAGATTATTTAATCCCATCTCCATCTCAAGGTTTTTAAAAATCATTTATTGTTTGATAACTCACAAATTTATATCTCTAGCCTGAACTTCCTGCCTAAACTCTGAAGTTGTATACCTAACTGCCTATTCAATAACTATTAAAAATCTCATTGACATGGCATTGGCCTTCAGTATTAGTGAATAAATGTTATGCAACTTAAAAAAAAATCTCCACCAGTAGACATATCAACCTTCCTTTGTTTGAAATAAGACTCCTGATTTCTCCTCCCTATAAACCCAATCCTCCAGTTTTCTTCTCCATAGCTATCAACATACTTCTAGTTGTTCAGTCATTCTTAACTTTTTTTTCTCTACTCACATGCTATATGTGGTCCACAAGTAAGTTTCATGGCTCTATTTTCAAAATACACCCAGACTCCAATCACTTTCTCTGCCTTTCCTGCTACCACTCTGGTTTGAGCTACCAGCATTGCCTAGCTTACCACAATAGCCTCCTAAGTGATCTCTGTACTCCCCCCATCTTTACATACAGTCTGTTATCACAGCAGTCAGAATGATCCTTTTATATGTAAGTCATATCATATTATTCCTCTAATTGAACCCTCCAATTACAGATGCCTCACTATTATCCTAACTAATAAAAGTGCAATATTAAAATTAACTGTTTCTTCGGGATGCCTATGCCACACCCACCAGCCAATCAGAGTGACTGTATGCAAGTTAGCCTAGCCAAGATGGCGGAGGCCACAGCCCCAGTGTGCGGCTTCTCTGGGGCTTCAGCCTCTGACATCTTGGAAGCCTCCATCCTGGGAAGGCATCGGGCGCCCTGGGCCTGCCAATGCCTTCCCAGGCAGAAGCCCCGGGACGAGCAGGTTGGGCCCAAGCCTCCGTCCTGGGAAGGCATCAGGCGCCCTGGGTCTGCCGATGCCTTCCCAGGTGGAAGCCAGGGGGCGGAACGAGCAGGTCGGCCCGAGCCTCTGTCCTGGGAAGGCATTGGTTGCCCTGGGCTGGCGGATGTCTTCCCAGGTGGAAGCCCAGGGGCCAGAGGAGCTGGCTGGCCACAAGCCTCCATCCTAGGAGGCCATGGGGTGGCCATGGGCCACCCAATCGCTTCCCAGGCAGAAGCCCAGGGGCCCTGAGCCACTTTATATAAAATAATATTACATATCACTCTATTTTTTAAAAAAATTTGTTCTTATTGAAGTAAAATTGATAAATAAAATTGTAAGGTACTTAAAGTGTACAATGTAATGACTTGATATAAATATACATTGTGATAGGATTTCCCCCATTGAGGTAATTAACACATTTATCACTAACATATTTACATTTTTGTAACCACATTTATTTTCTAGACTCTGAGCAAATTGTAATTATACAATGCAGTATTATAAACTATTGTCATCATGTTATACATTCAATCCTCAGACCTTATTCATCTTATAACTGAAAGTTTATATCCTTTGGCCAACATCCCCCTATTTCCTCCCTCACCAACTAGCTCCTGACAACCACTTTTCTGCTGTTTGTATATATGACTTCAGCATTATTTTGGATACCACATATAAGTGATATTATGCAGTATAATATTTATAATTTTCTGCCTTATTTCATTTACCATAATAAACTCCAGACTACTCTATGTTATAGCAAATGACAGAATTTCCTTCTTTCTTAAGGCTCAATAATATTCCATTATAAATATATCTAAATTCGTGCATGTGGAGGAGGGGGTCCCTCAGCCTGGCCTGCACCCTCTCCAACTCCAAACTGGGACCACTCACGCTTCAACCAGCTGTCAGACATTCTTCTTGCAATCTGGGACCTCTGGTGCCTAACCACACACCTGCCTGCATGATCACCCCTGACCCCTAACCCCTCTGCCTGCTGGCC
>PVJC01054368.1:0-10523 GCA_004026665.1 Murina feae | reverse complement strand
CCCTCTCGCAGTCTGGGACCCCTCTGAGGATGCCCACCTGCTGGCGTGCCTGACCAGCCTGGGTGAGGGGCTTTAAGGCTGCCCACAGCTCCCATTGACCAACGTCCCAGCAAGGCCGGCTGGACGCAGGTTTCCTATAATTGATGCTGTTCCTTTAAGGCAGCCTTTTACTAACGAATCCTCCTCTCTGCCTCACCTCCCGGCTTCTATAATGAAACAATTGTTACACTTAATTGTTGCAAATGTGTGTTTTTGCTTCAGGCCAAAGGCTAAGGAGCCAGCAAGCAGGTAGTTTTGCTCTCGCTCCTGCTGCAACGGACGCTGCCTAAACGTTCACTGCCTAAACGTTTACTCAGGTCCATGAGTGGAGCGGCAGCCACACCTCGCGGCTTCTATAATGAAACAATTGTTACACTTAATTGTTGCAAATGTGCGTGTTTGCTTCAGGCCAAAGGCTAAGGAGCCAGCGAGCAGTTAGTTTCGCTCTCGCTCCTGCTGCAATGGACGCTGCCTAAACGTTTACTCAGGTCCGTGAGTGGCGGCCGCCATGTTGGCTGGGCTAATTTGCATACAGCCGTTCTGATTGGCTGTGGGCGTCCCGGAGAAACGGTTAATTTTACTATTCTGCTTTTATTAGTTTAGACTAGTGCCCTTGTGCATGGATTCATGCACACTGAAAGGAAATTAATTAGAAGGTGGCCAGCAGGGTGGGACTGGGCAAGATGGGCCAGACACACCCTGGAGCCAACCTCCCATGGTCCCATTATTATATTTAAAATTATTTTTCTTAAAATATTAATGTTTATTGCATGCAAATGGTTAAATTATTTGGTATCTACAATCTGGTGATAGATTTAATTTGTATATTGTAAAAAAAAAAGAATTAAAAAAAAGCATGAAAAACTAAAAAAGCAATCCCATTTACCATTGCAACAAAAAAAATAAGATACCTAGGAATAAACTTAACCAAGAAGATAAAAGACCTGTACTTGGAAAAGTATAGGACATTGAAAAAAGAAATAGAAGAAGATACAAACAAATGGAAACCTATACCATGTTCATGGATCAGAAGAATTAACATCATTAAAATGTCTATACTACCCAAAGTAATCTATAGATTCAATGCAATCTCTATTAAAATACCAAAGGAATACTTCAGAGCTAGAACAAGTACTTCAAAAATGTATGTGGAACCGTAACAGACCCCAAATAGCTGCAGCAATCTTGAGAAAGAAGAATGAGGTAGGAGGAATCACAACATCAGATATCAAACTATACTACAAAGCCACTATAATCAAAACAGTCTGGCACTGGCACAGGAACTGGCATATAAACCAATGGATCAGAACAGAGAGCCCAAAAATTGACCCACACCATTACAGTCAATTAACACATTGCAGACGAATTATTGCACAGAGTTTTACAAAGTATCATACTCTAAAAATAGAAACTTATCTGGCCACTGGGCAAAGCTAGCAATAAAACTACTGGTGTGCAATGTGTTAATATTTGACAAAGGAGGCAAGAAATACAATGGAGTAGACAGTCCCTTCAACAAATGGTGCTGGGAAAACTAGACAGACACATGTAAAAAGATGAAACTAGACTGCCAATTTACACCATACAAGATAAACTCAAAATGCATAACAGGCTTAAATGTAAGGCATCTTCCTATATAATAAAAGAGAAACATGCAAATTAATCATCCCTCTGCTACGCTCACCAGCCAATCAGAGTGAGTATGCAAATTAACCTAACAAAGATGGCGATTAATTTGCATATGCAGGTGTCAAGCACCCCAGGAGGCGACTATGGCCACTGGCTCCTAGAACCATTGCTGGCCCAGGAAGCGAGGCCTGCTGCGCCACACCACGTCCTTGGGCTCCCAGGACCTTGCCAGTTGAAAGCAGAGCGGGAGAGAACCAGGTGGAGAGCAGGAGGTTTGGAGGACTTGGCAGAGCAGGAGACTGCTGGACATAGAGCAGAGCAAGAGAGAGGGCGGCTTGGAGGGTGCACTCCCTCTGTCACCTCAGCTTCCTCATTACAGCTGTGGAAACTGACAGCAGGGAGGAGGAAGTCCCACCCCCACTGAATCATCCAGAATCAGCCTTTGGTCAGACAGCTCTTAGCGGCCTGACAGCCAGCACTCTCATTCACCTGCATCTCAGACCATGACAGTAGAAAGGTGGGACTATGTCTAAAGAACAACTGTTAATACAATGTAGCTCTGCAGCCAAAAGATGTTGGCATTCCCGACAGAAAATGTCTGCAGAGCAGCGTGCATCTGATCTTGAAGAAGGCGGCGCTTGCAACAGAAGGTATCTGAACACCAGCTACTGGAAAAATGTCACTCTAATACCGAAAAACACTGGTGTTATCAACAGAAAATGTCTAAACACCAACATGCCTTTGAAGTTGAAAGAAGGTGGCGGCGACGACAGAATATGTCATGAGAACAGTCATCAACAAGTACTACCAACACCAGTAGAAACTGCCTTCTCGGTAAAAATGGAGTACATGAGGATGCAATTCTCCAACATAGTTGTGGTGGAATGACTGTTTGATGTGAATTTTGCCTATCACTAAACTTCTCTGATGAAAAACCATCCAATGGGAAATTTACTCAATGTTGTAGCAAAGGAAATTCTGTCTAAATGATACACATTTTCCAGATTACCCAGCATATTTCAAAAGATTAATGACAAAGATTCTGACAGTAAAAATTTCATGGAAAATATTCGTTCCATAAATAGTTCTTTGCTTTTGCTTCCATGGGTGCAAATATTGCATCGCCATCAGGATATAGGCCATACTATTTTAGAATACATGGACAAGTTTATCACTGTACTGGAACTTTACATCCTTTGGATGGTGCTTCTCGGAAGTTTGCTCAACTCTATATTTTGGATACAGCCAAAGCTACAAGTAAAAGATTAGCAATGCCAGAAAACCAGGGCTAAGAAAGACTCATGACCAACATCAACAACCTCATGCATGCAATAAATGAATTAACAAAATCGTACAAGATGCTACAAGAGGTAGAAAAGGAAGCCCAATCTGAAGCAGCAGCAAAAGGTATTGCTCCCACAGAAGTAACAATAGTAATTAAATATGATCATAACAGTGGCCCAGGTAGAGATAATTCTCCCCGTGTAACCAAGTTGCTGTCATATTCAGAAATGAAGATGGAAAACCTCCTTTTGAAAGGGACTTGGTCATTCATTGTAAACCAAATCCCAATAATCCAAATGCCACTAAACTGAAACAAACCAATATCCTTTTTCCTACATTAGATGCAATAACATATCCTATTATTTTTCCACATGGTGAAAAAGGCTGGGGTACAGATATTGCATTAAGACTCAGAGACAACAGTGTAATTGTCAATAATACCAGACAAAATGTAAGACACGAGTCAAACAAACGCAGTATTATGGATTTCATCTCTTTGTGCAGGACACGTTCAATCCTACTTTTTTTTTTATGTCCAAAATTTTGCCTTTTTCTTTTATTTAATCTTTATGGTTCAGATTATTACAGTTCTTCCTCCTTTTCCCCCCCTTAGCTCCTCTCCATCCGGCTCCCACCCCGCCCTCTGCCCTTACCCCTCCCCCATTATCCTCATCCATAGGTGTACGTTTTTTGTCTAGTCTCTTCCTGCATCCCCCACACTCCCTTCCCCCTTAGAATTGTCAGTCCACTACCTTTCTAATTCTATTCACCAGTTTATTCTATTCTTCAGATTTTTTATTCACTTGATTTTTAGATTCACTTGTTGATAGATATATATTTGTTGTTCATAATTTTTATCTTTACCTTTTTCTTCTTCTTCCTCTTCTTAAAGACTACCTTTCAGCATTTCATATAATACTGGTTTAGTGGTGATGAACTCCTTTAGCTTTTTCTTGTCTGTGAAGCTCTTTATCTGACCTTCAATTCTGAATGATAGCTTTGCTGGGTAAAGTAATCTTGGTTGTAGGTTCTTGCTATTCATCACTTTAAATGTTTCTTGCCACTCCCTTTTGGCCTGCACAGTTTCTGTTGAGAAATCAGCTGACAATCATATGGGTACTCCCTTGTAGGTAACTAACTGTTTTTCTCTTGCTGCTTTTAAGATTCTCTGTCTTTTGCCCTTGACATTTTAATTATGATGTGTCTTGGTGTGGTCCTCTTTGGATTCCTTTTGTTTGTGAGTCTCTGTGCTTCCTGGACTTCTAAGTCTTTCACCAGGTGGGGGAAGTTTTTTGTCATTATTTCTTCAAATAGGTTTTCAATATTTTGCTCTCTCTCTTCTTCTGGCACTCCCATAATTTGGATGTTGGTACGCTTGAAGTTGTCCCAGAGGCTCCTTACACAATATTCATATTTTTGGATTCTTTTTGCTTTTTGCTTTTCTGGTTGAATGTTTTTTGCTTCTTTGTATTTCAAATCTTTGACTTGATTCTTGCGATCCTCTAGTCTGCTGTTGGATCTCTGTATATTATTCTTTATTTCAGTCAGTGTATGCTTAATTTCTAGCTGGTCCTTTTTCATATCCTCGAGAGTCTCACTAGATTTATCGACAAGGGTCTCACTAAATTTATCGGACATTTCTAGAAAATTCTTGAAAAACCTTATAACCATGGTTTTGAACTCTATATCCAGTCGTCTGCTTTCCTCCATTTCTGTCACTTGTGACCTATTTCTTTGTCTCTGCATTTTGGCTGCTTTCCTGTGTTGATAGAGTGGCTTTCTCTGCTATGTGTCCTATAGGGCCCAGTGGCTCAGCCTCACCAATTACCTGAGGTGGACACTCTTGGTGCACCCTTTGTGGGCTTTGTGAACAGTCTTGTTGTAGTTAAGCCTTGATTGTTGTTGGTATCACTGGGAGGAATTGACCTCCAGGTCAATTGCCTGTGAAAATCAGCTGTGTCTAAGGTGGGAGAACTTCTGTGCTAGAGACACCCTTATGGGGCAAGACTTGCTTCAGTGAGGCTTTGGTGCTCACTGAGTCTGCCTCCTGAGTGTGCCCCTTATGGATGTGAGGAGTTGTAATCTGGATGGTCCCACTCTGACCACTGGGTACACTGGCTCTTGGATCTCTAAGGAGGTGCTAATTTAGCCTCTGCCTGAGGCTACTCAGCAGGCGATACGGAGAGATCTGCAGATTCCTCTTCTTTGTTTGGGGTTTGGAGGTGCCCAGATGAGGCCCAGCTGTGAAGCAATGCAAGTTGCTGTGGGGCCTTGGGCTTTCTTTTGGATGTTCTGGGTCTCTCTGACTCAGCTGCAGTTTGTTAGGTAATTTTAGATTGCAAAGGGCCAGGCCATTCATATGCAAAAGCCTCTGCACACAGCTTGAGTGGGGCAAGGTCTCAGGGAATCAACAGAATAGAGCAACAGCTATGGCTGATCCTCAGCCCAGCCCTAAGAAGCCCTGGGTCTCAGTGCCCCATGGTAATCGCTGCAAGCACCTCTGAGAGAAAGCCACCCTCAAGTTCCTCCCGATGCCAAACAGTCCAGTTTCTCCCTGTATCAGTCTGGGTCCCCAGAGACTTGCCCGGAACGGGAGTTCAGAGCTGGCGGGAACTTGTGTCTCCCTCCCAATTGAAAAAGACAACCACGCTTCAGTTGCCAGCCCCTTCTGCACGCGCCTCTGTACCTCTGCCTTTATTTCTGCACTTCCTCTGAGTCTCAGTGTGTTTTTCTCTTTCCTTCTAGTTACAGAATTTCCACTCAGCCAGCCTTCCTATGGTTTTGGATGATGTCCATTTTGTATTTTAGTTGTAGTTTTGAAGTGGTTGTGCGAGGCAGCAATTTCAGGTGTTTACCTATGCCACCATCTTGGTTTTGTTTTGTTTTTTTCAATCCTATTTTAAATGCAGGAAAATTAACTCAACAGTTTACCGTGGATTCATATTAAAAAATGGAGGCAAATCAGATAAATTTCATCAAAGCAAATCAATCTAAGTTGAGAGTTGAAAAATATAGTGGTTTGATGGATTATCTCAAATCTAAATCTGAAAATGACAATGTGCCAATTGGTAAAATGATAATACTTCCATCGTCTTCTGAGGGTAGTCCCAGAAATATGCAGCGGCGATATCAGGATGCTATGGCAATTGTAACGAAGTATGGCAAACCCAATTCATTCATAACCATGACATGCAACCCCAAATGGGCAGATATTGCAAACAATTTACAATGCTGGCAAAAAGTTGAAAACAGACCTAACTTGGTAGCCACAGTTTTTAATATTAAGCTGAATGCTATTTTAAATGATATCTATAAATTCCATTTATTTGGCAAAGTAATAGCTAAAATGTAATTGAATTTCAGAAATGTGGACTGACTCACGCTCACATATTATTGATATTAGTGAGTCCAAATTACGTTCCTCTAATTAATTCCCTTTCAATGTGTATTAATTTTGTGCACCGGGCCCCTAGTCTATATCTATAAAAGCCTAAGCAACAGTTACAACCAACCAGAATGACCAAAACGACAAGGCAGGTCGCTATGATGAGCATTGACCACCAGAGGGGCAGACGCTTAATGCAGGAGCTGCCCCCTGGTGGTTAATGTGCTCCCACAGCAAGAGTGTTGCTCAGCCAGAAACTGGGCTCACAGCTACCAAGCACAGCTATGGCAGCAGGAGTGGCAGGTGCAGCGGGACCAGGATGAGCAGCAGCGGAGCCACAGCCAGCCCCGGCTGGAGCTCCTCCCAGGCCGTCTGCCACTTCAGCACTGCTACATTCCTCGGGGATGTCGGATAGCTGGGTTTCGGCCAGGCTGAGGGACACCACCCATGCACAAATCCATGCACCGGGCCTCTAGTGACACTATAAAAATCTTAGAGGAGAGCATATGCAATAAAATCCCATACATCTCATAAAGCAATATTTTATGGATACGTCTCCGAAGGCAAAGGAAATTAAGGAGAAAATAAACAAATGGGACTACATCAAAATAAAAGGCTTCTTCTGTACAGTAAAAGAAACCACCATCAAAATGAAAATAGAGCCCACTGCATGGGAGAACATATTTGCCAATGGTACATCTGATAAAGGGTTAATATCCAAAATATATACTCATTCAATTCAACAAAAGGAAGACAAACAATCCAATTTAAAAAATGGGCAGGAGACCTGAATAGACACTTCTCCAAAGAGGACAAATGGCCAAGAGACATATGAAAAAATGCTCAACGTCACTAGTCATCAGAGAGATGCAAATCAAAACCACAATGAGATACCAACTCACACCTGTCAGAAAGGCTATCATCAAAAAATCAACAAAAGACAAGTGCTGGCGAGGATGTGGAGAAAAGGGAACCCTAGTTCACCACAGGTGGGAATGCAGACTGGTGCAGCCACTGTGCAAAACAGTATGGAGTTTCTTCAAAAAATTAAAAATGGAACTTCCATTTGACTCAGCGATCCCACTTCTGGGAACATATCCTATAAAATCTTAAAACTCCAATCAGAAGCAATGTATGCAGCGTTATTTATAATAGCTAAGATTTGGAAACAGTCCAAGTGCCCATCAGTAGACGAGTGTATAAAAGGGCTGTGGGACATTTACACAGGGAATACTATGCAACTGTAAAAAAAAGAGGGATCTTTGGGACAGCACGGATGGACCTGGAAAATATTATGCTAAGTGAAATAAGCCAGTCAGAGAAAGACAAATATCACATGGTCTCACTTATTTGTGGAATCTAATAGAAGGAATCAACCAACAAAATAAGATCCGAAGCAGGGAGGCACAGAACAGACTGACATACCTCGATGTGGGGTTGGGGAGACTAGAAGAGATAAACCAAAGGGGAAAAAAAATACACACACACACACACACACACACACACGGCACACACATACACACACGCCGAGTGGCCAGATTATCAAGACCGTCTGACGTTTGTAGGCAAATTAGCTATAATTTCGCGCTGAAGTTGCTTGAGGGCCAGACCATTATAAATAGGGAAGCAGGTTATTTACCACAGAAGTGATTTTTTTCTGAAGATATGGGTAAACAACACGATTTAACAGCCTTTGAACGTGAGATATATTTGAAGGTGAGTGGCCAGATTGTTATGACCACTCCATCAGTACTTCGTTGGGCCACCTTTTGCCTTCAATACTGTGGCAATTCTTCTTGGCATTGACTCCACGAGATGTTGAAGGTGATGCGAGGAATCTGACACCATGTCTGATGAATAGCACCGTCCAGTTCTGTGAGATTTGATGGTTGTAGAATCAGCTGCCTGATGGCTCTATAACTTCATCCCACAAATGCTCAATTGGATTGAGATCTGATGATTGTGGGGGCCACCTAAGCAAGGTAAAGTCTCCCTCATGTTCTTGAAAGCACTCCTGCACAATACAAGCACCATGGCATGGCGCATTGTCTTGTTGGAAGAAGCCACATCCATTGGGATACGCCATCAACATGATAGGATGAACCTGATCAGCAACAATACTTTGGTATGTTGTGCTGTTCAGACGATGTTCCACATGAATTAAAGGGCCCAAATCATGCCAGGAAAACATGCCTCAAACCATAACACTGCCCCCACCAGCTTAAAGGGTTGTACTCATGCATGTGGGGTGCATGCTTTCATGTTGTTTCCCCAAAATTCTCACTCTGCCACCTGCATGATGCAACTGGAAACATTGGAAACGTGATTCATCGGACCACATGACTTTTTTTCAATGCTTGACTGTCCAATCCTTGTGTTCCTGTGCGAATTGGAGATGTTTTATCTTGGTAACTGCGGACAGCAAAGGTGTTCGAACAGGCCTTCAGCTTCCATATGATGCAGTGTACGGCTAATTTGCCTACAAACGTCACGTGGCATAATAATCTGGCCACTCACGTTCAAATATATCTCACATTCAAAGGCTGTTAAATCGCGTTGTTTACCCATATCTTCAGAAAAAATCACTTCTACTGTTGTGGTAAACAACTTGCTTCCCTATTTATAATGGCCTGGTCCTCCTCCAGCAACTTCAGCTCGAAATTATAGCTAATTTGCCTACAAATGTCAAGTGGTCATAATAATCTGGTCACTCAGTGTATATAAAAAGAGGAAAATGCAAATTAGCCCAGGACTCACACCCCAGCTTAAGCCAGCCTCCCCCTCCCCCCAGCCGTAGCGGACATGGACAGGAACAGGGGGGCTGGCCCACAGCCTCCGTGGCAGAGCACAGGCCCAGAGAGGAGATGGTGGCCTGCCTCCCATGGAAGCAGCGCGGCTCCCTCCCGCCTCCCACGGAATCGGTGAGGCTCCCTCCTGGCTCCCATGGGCGCCAGCTCCCGTGGAAGCGGCAGGTGGCCTACTGCGCATGATATTCATGATATCGTGTGATGGGCCAGTAGTATACTTACAGGCAAAGCCCATTGGCCCAGGCAATAGGTTAGTGAAGACCTGGGAGTTGGGGGCGGTGGGTAGGGGCTGGGAGGATGGGGTAAAGGAGGGGAAAAGAGGGGATATCTATAATGCTAGCAATAATAAAGTTTATTAAAATAAATACATCAATAAAGAGAAGCACCGGGGAACAGATTAACATCACAGTTTGATCAGCAATGATTTGAAAAGCCAAGGCCAGTATCAGACATCAGCCATGAAGGACGCCCTGCAGTGTAAATAAACCTCATTTGTATGACAAAAAAGAAGGGGAGATGCAGGCCTTGGAAACAGCATCATTTGTTTTTGTTATAAAGTATGGAGCCCTTGCTCTAAAGTTCCCATAGCTGCACATTTTGAAAACAGGGAAACAGAAATTTTAACATAGTCTAATATTTTCCAAAAGAGGACCTGCAATGCATTTCAAATCTATTATTTGAAACATTAAAACACAAAACCTTCGTACCAGGAAGTTCTGAATGGCACCTGAAAAGCAGACATTTGTTGACCATGTTTCTACTTTACAACATTTTAAAATAATTGAAGGGTGGGGCAGAAATACTGAACTCGGACAGCTCGAGGCCTGGGGAGCCGCCCAGGGCCCCACTCTTAGAAAGTCCTCCCACTACTCCCATGCTGTCTGTGGCCACCTCGAAATCCCTCATGATTTTGACCCAGGGACTCCCCGTTTTCACTGTGCCTTGGACTGGAGCTCAGTCAATGCAGCTTTTCCATTTGAATCTACATATTTTTCCAGTGGTGACAATTTTGAAGTCAAGTATTAAAATAAAACAACTTTGAATTGTATCATAAAGGCTCAATTAAACTTGTCAAGAATGATTACACCTATGATGACTTTTGTATATGTGTCTATGTATAAATAGGTATACACAGCCACAAATATTTAGAGAAAGCAAAATTACTTGAATCTTTGAATCAATAAAATGAAAAGCATTCTTGTCCTCATTCTTTTTCTTTTCAATTTGTTTCTTCATGTTTTAAGGACACATAATACATAATAAAGTAATACATGCATGTAATTTATAAACAAACGAACACGTATTGGCACTGCGTCCAACAACCTGTCATTTATACAAGTGCCGTCAAAGAGCTTCTAAAACTCTCAGTGACCGTCTTC
>PVJC01054367.1:0-10497 GCA_004026665.1 Murina feae | reverse complement strand
AGGGAGGTGAGAAAGAAACATTGATCAGTTGCCTCCCATATGTCCCCCGACCAAGGAACCAAATCTGAAACTTCAAAACCCAGGTAGGTGCCCAGACCAGGAATCAAACCTGAAACATCTCCGCACTACTTTAAGAGCCCTTATCTTTTCTTTTGGTTATTGATTTCTATTGGGGGTGGCAATGTGGAAGACTGCATTATCTATGACGTTATTTCTCCAGCATTTATTAAGGTTTGTATCTTGGTCTGATGTGTGGTTAATATTTGTAAAATTTTCATGTGTACCTGAAATTAATGGCGATTCTTTAATTAAGAATTTAGAGTACTATAGTGGTTGCTTGGATAAAACTAAATACGTGTCTTTTTCAAATATTTCATACATTTATTAATTTTTTGGTCTGTTTTATTTATTGATTATTAATGGGTAAATGAAGATCTTGTACGTTAGGGCTCTGTTGTTATGTGTCAGGACTTTTATATTTTCCTGGCACATGACTTCTTTCATCACAATGTTCCTGTTATTCCTAATAATCTCTTTTTGCCATAATGGTCAATTCTGTCTCATAGAAGTACAGCCACACTGTCTTTCTTTCAAGAGACATTAGGCTGGTGTATCTTCCCCCTTTCATATCCCTTTTCCTTCCTGTGCCTTGTGAAATCTATTTTTTTAAAAAAACATTGATTTCAGAGAGGAAGGGAAAGGGAGAGAAACATCAATGATGAAGAGAATCATCAAGCAGCTTTCCCCTTACCCCTCACTGGGGACTGAGCCTGTAACCCAGGCATGTGCCCTGACTGGGAATCGAATCGTAACCTCCTGGATGCTCAACCACTGAGCCATGCCGGCCAGACTTTTTAGTTAAAAAATATTTGATTGATTATTGATTTTAGAAATAGAGGAAGAGAGAGGGATAGAAATATCAATGCATGAACATCAATTGGCTGCCTCTTGCACACCCCCTGTTCAGGTCAAGCCTGAAACCTGGGCATGTGCCCTGACCGGGAATCAAATCTGCAACATTTTGGTACATGGGTCAATGCTCAACCACTGAGCCATACTGGCCAGGTGATAGTAATTTTTTATTCAATCTATGAGTGTGGATCATTGCAGGTTTATTAATTGGCAGGTATAGTCTGATTTTACTTGTTGAAATATAGATACATGTGGATTTATTACTACTGTTTTTAAAAAATCTTTGTTGTTCAGATTATTACAGTTGTTCCTCTTTCTCCCCCCTCATAACTCCCCTCCTCCCAGTTCCCACCCTACCCTCTGTCCTTACCACCCACCCCCCGCTGTTCTCACCCATAGGTGTACGATTATTGTCTCTTCCCATACCCCCAACACCCTTTCCCCTGAAAATTGTCAGTCCAATCCCTTTTTATGCCTCTGATTTTATTCTATTCACCAGTTTATTCTGTTCATCAGACTTTTTTTATTCACTTGATTTTTAGGTTCACTTGTTGATAGATATGTATTTGTTGTTCATAATTTTTATCTTTAATTTTTCTTCTTCCTCTTCTCAAAGGATACCTTTCAGCATTTCATATAATACTGGTTTGGTGGTGATGAACTCCTTTAGCTTTTTTTTTTGTTTCTGAAGCTCTTTATCCGACCTTCAATTTTGAATGATAGCTCTGCTGTGTAAAGTAATCTTGGCTGTAGGTTCTTGCTATTCATCACTTTGAATATTTCTTGCCACTCCCTTCTGGCCTGCAAAGTTTCTGTTGAGAAATTGGCTGACAGTCATATGGGTTCCCCCTTGTAGGTAACTGACAGCTTTTCTCTTGCTGCTTTTAAAATTCTCTCCTTATCTTTTGCTCTTGGCATTTTAATTGTGATGTGTCTTGGTGTGGTCCTCTTTGGATTCCTTTTGTTTGGGGTTCGTTGTGCTTCCTGGACTTGGAAGTCTATTTCTTTTACCAGGAAGGGGAAGTTTTCTGTCATTATTTCTTCAAATATGTTTTCAATATCTTGCTCTCTCTCTTCTTCTGGCACCCTTATAATTCTGATGTTGGTACGCTTGAAGTTGTCCTTGAGGCTCCTTACACTGTCTTCATATTTTTGGATTCTTTCTTTATTTTTGCTTGTCCATTTGGGTATTTTTTGTTTCTTCGTATTTCAATTCTTTGACTTGATTCTTGCATTCCTCTAATCTGTTGTTGCATCTTTGTATAATATTCTTTATTTCAGTCAGTGCATGCTTAATTTCTAGTTGGTCCTTTTTCATATCCTCGAGGGTCTCATTAGATTTAAGGGTCTCACTAAGTTTATCAGCGATTTCTAGAATATTCTTGAAAAGCCTTATAACTGTGATTTTGAACTCTATATCCTGTCGTTTGCTTTCCTCCTTTTCTGTCATTTGTGATCTGTTTCTTTGTCTCCACATTTTGGCTGCTTCCCTGGGTTGATATAGTGGCTTTCTGTGTTAGGTGATCACTGAGAGGAAATGACCTCCAAGCCACTTGGAGACACCTTTATGGGGCAAGAGTTGTTTCAGTGGGGCTTTGGTGCTCAGAGAGTCTGCCCCAAGTGTGTCCCTTATGAATCTGAGGAGTTGTATTTAGGATTGTACCACTCAGTCCCCTGGGTATACTGGCACTTGTATCTCCAAGGAGGTGCTATTTTAGCCTTTGCCTGAGGCTACTCAGCCTTTTATATGCAAAAGCCTCTATGCACAGCTTGGGTGGGGTGGGTTCTCGGGGAGTCTACAGGGCAGAGCAACCAGCTTTGGCTGCTTCTCAGTCCTGCCCTAAGAGGCACCATGTTTCAAGCTGCTTTGGAGTTCCTCCCAGTGCCTGATGGTGCCAGACAGTCCAACTCCTCCCCGTATGGTTCTGATTCCCCAGGAACTTGCCTGGAACTGGAGTTCAGAGCCATCAAGAGCTTGTGGCTCCCTCCAGTACAAAATGCTGCCAGCCCTTTCTGCGAGCCCCTTCTCGCGCGCCTCCGTACCTCTGCACTTTATTTCCACACCTCCTCTGCATCTCAGTCTCTTTCTAGTTGTAGAATTTCCACTTAGCCAGCCTTCTTGTGGGTCTGGGTGGTGTCTGTTTTTTCTTTTTGTTGTTGTTTTAAAATGGTTGTGCATGGCTGCAATTCCGGTGTTTACCTATGCTGCCATCTTGGTTTCTCTTATTCCTAATGTTTATTTATTTTATATTTACCATGCTTTTTTTCATAATCTTTCCCCACTTCCACACCTCCTATTAGATTTAGTTTTCTTTAAAATGATAAATATTATAATTATTTTCTTTTTGTAGTTACCTGTACATTTAAAGCATTTTTGAGAATATAATACATAGTATATAAAGATGCCTGCATATACTGTAGAGGTGTAGCTCAATAAACTTTCACAAGTTGAGTAATTCCCTGGACCATTGCTCAGATGAAGAAACACATTTTTACCAGCACTTCAAATGCCTCTCATGCCCTGTTCAGGCACTCACCCTGCAGGAAACCCATGTCTTTTTAAAAATATATTTTTTTGATCACAGAGAGGAAGGAAGATGGAGAGAGATATAAGCATTGATGATGAGAATCATTTATCAGCTGCCTTATGCAAGTCCCTATGGGCAACCTGAGCATGTGCCATGACTGGGAATTGAACCTCGACCTTCTGGTACATAGGTTGATGCTCAACCATTGAGCCACACTGGCCAGGCAGGAAGCCTGTGTCTTGACTTCAAGCATTAATTAATTAATTAATTAATTAACTGTGAGAGTTACTTAATTTCTCTCAGTTTACTCATCTGTACATTGAGGATAATAGCAGCATCTAACTCTTATTGTAAGGATTCAGTCAATTGAAAAATTGAAGGTGCTTAAACAGTACTTGTAGCTATTGGCAGTTTCCAAGCTTTCAGTCATCTGGTCACACTTTAGTTTTTCAGCAGACTTGCAAAGGAGGGAGCTGTGGCCATCATCATCCCCAAGATTATACAGGGACTGGTAACAAAGCCTGGGCAAGAACGCTGTACCCTTGCCTTCCCTCACCCCTGCCTCTCCTAAACCCCAGAGGTGCCCGATCTCAGCTCAGAGCTGCGCTGTGCTTAGTTGTTAGTTGGGGAGTGGCCCTTCCTAAGACTGGAGCCGGGTGAACAGCACAGGTTTGGACAAGTAAGATCTGGGAATAGTGTTGGTGGATGAAAGGTGATTCCTCTCGTGGACTCTGGCATTATTTGCAGTCACACCCATGTTCTCTGTTAGGTTTGGGATTATGGGGATTAACTTCACCCCCTCTTCTCTGTCATCTCTGTGTGTTTGTGTGGCAGTGAACCAACCTCAATCCTGGAGGAGCCAAGCTGGCCCCAGCTAGCCTCTTCCTCACAAGCTATGAGTAAGAATGGTTTGTGATGCTTGCTGAAAAGAAACTTCATCTTCGTACAATAGATTTGTAACCACAGAGAAGCTGTGTTGTCATCTGTAAAGATAAATGCAGAAGAATCTTGGATTCTAAATTTTGGGTGTCTCTGATTCTAAGATTTGGGGAATCTGAGATTCTCAGATTATTATCCTATCTAATAAAGAGGAAATATGCTAATTGACCCTCACACCAACACAAAGTTGGAGGAGTCCACAGCCAATAAAGAGGAAATATGCTAATTGACTGCCCTCAAAGATGGCAGTGTCCATAGCCACAAGATGGCTGTGCCCAGTCTCCTCATCCCCCCAGTGGCCTAGAGCTGGCTTGAGGTGCAGGCAATCCTTGGATGGTGGTTGCCCAGCTGCCCAGGGCTGCCTGAGGCTCAGTTAACCAGGGCTGCCCAAGGCTTGCACTGCTGGCAGTGGCAGCAGCAGAGGTGTGATGGGGCATTGCCTTACCCTGATCACTGGGTTGCCTCTCGCCCCTGAGGGCTCCTAGACTGTGAGTGGGGGCAGGCCGGACTGAGGGACCCCCCAATCCAATGTATGAATTCCATGCACTGGGCCTCTGGTTCTAGTAGTAAAATTTGTTTCTAAGTCTCTGGATGTCTCTTTATGTAGAATTACAAAATTATGCTGTGCATTGTTGAGGGATGAAGTGCACCTGATGTCTGCCACTTATTTCGAAATACATAAAAAACAACAACACATATGCTCTAGCAGATTTGGCTCAGTGGATAGAGTGTCGGCCGGCAGACAGAAGGTTCCTGGGTTTGATTCCAGTCAAGGGCACATATCTTGCAGGCTTATTCACAGAATAGGCCCTAGTCGGGGCTCGTGCAGGAAGCAACCAATTGATGTGTTTCTCTCACATTGATGTTTCTCTCTATCTTTTCCTCTTTCTTCCACTCTCCCTAAAAATCAATGGAAAAATATCCTCGGGTGAAGATTAAATCCTCCCCCCCAAACAAACAAACAAACAAACATACAAACAAACCAGATGGCTTGATGGATGGAAGAATAGATTTGTGATAAAGCAAGTAGAATAACACTAATTGTAGAAGCTAGGTAGTGTCTTATTGTACAATTCTTTAAACTATTCTGTATATTTCCAAATTGTCATAATAAAATGTTAAGAAAATATGATGCTATTGGCATCTGTCTCTTAGTGAAGACAGTTGCTTCTTTTGGGAAAATTCATCAGTTGAGATTTTCAAATGTTGGTAGAGTCAGCATTCAAGACTGGTGGGAGAGTGTAACAGAGCTTGATAGAGGCTTTTCCGACAAAAATCCAGGATTAAGACTTTTGTTGCAGCCCAGCTGATGTGGCTCAGTGGTTGACTGTCAACCCAGGAACCAAGAGACTGCAGTTCCATTCCCAGTCAGGGCACAGGCCCTGGTTGCAGGCTCAATTCCCAGGAGAGGGTGTGTAGGAGGCAGCCAATCCATAATATTTCTCTTCATCAATGTTTCTATCTCTTTCTCTCTAAAAATCAATAAAAACATATTAAAAAAGACTTTTGTTACAAGTGGTGGAATCTCACTTAAACTAGTTTAAGAGAATGAGAATATATTTTTAGGAGCTTTGGGGCAGGTCAAGAGGCAGCTATGCTGGATTCAGGCTTTAAATAATATCTTTAGAATTTTGTTTTTCTCAATCTCTTTGCTCTTTGATTTTATTGTCTAACAGACTTTATTCATGTGGGGGTAGGAGAGTTATTGGAAGTCCGAGGATTATCTTGTCTGTAGGAGAATATATCAATCATTCTTTGGTATCCACAAGGAATTGGTTCCAGACCCCCTGCAGTTACTAAAATCTGAGGGGGCGCAAGTCCTTTAGTTGGCCCTCTGTATCCCTGGGTCCACAACCAATCGTTTGTTGAATCCATTGATACAAACTTATGGATACAGAGGGATGACTGCACTTTCAAAATATTTCCTTCCCTCCCATGGTCCTTCTCTTAGGACAAGTTTACAGTTCCCTTCCCCCCACTGTTTTGCTTGGTCATGTAACTTGCTTTGGCCATGACACCTGTTGTATGTACAGGTGTCACCATTCCAGGAATTGCTCCCTCCTTCAGGGAAAGGGATCCAGGGAAGCCTTACTGTGGCTAGTTTACAGGTGTTTCCCTCCCTCAACTTTGTAAGTGGTCCTTTCACTAACTTCTCAATTATCCTGTTTGTGTGTGACTTACTTTTCCTGCTGGGATCCTGACTGGCACAGGTTCCATTGTGTGGATGTACCACATTTTATTAGTCAGTAATCTAATGATAAACATTTGGGTTATTTCTGATCTTTCACTATTAAATAAAGCTGCAGCAAAAGCTTGCACATAGGTCATTTTACATACAATTGAGTACATGTGTAGGCTAAATTATTAGCTGTGAAATTGCTGAATCAAATGATACATTCCCTTATCCTTTTGGGCTGATATTGTCAAACCACACTCAGAGGTTGTACCAATTCAGTCCCCCAGCAGTGGATGAGAGTAAGGATTGTGGATTGTTTTGTTTTTTTTATTGATTTTAGAGAGGGAGAGAGGGAGAGATAAACACTGATGTGAGAAACATTGATTGGTTGCCTCCTGCATGCTGGAGATTAAAACCAGAAACTTGGGTATGTGCCCTAAATGGGAATTGAACTGGTGACCTTTTGGTGCATGGGAACGATGCTCAACCAACTGAGCTCATCAGCCAAAGTAGAACATTTTTTTATTTTAAAGACATTTTTATTTTAAGACATTTAAACATTCTATGTATAATGACTATAGTATTTCTAAATATATATATATATTTGATTTTTTTACAGAGAGGAAGGGGGAGGGATAGAGAGTTAGAAACATCAATGAGAGAGAAACATCGATCAGCTGCCTCCTGCACACTCCCTACTGGGGATGTGCCTGCAACCAAGGTACATGCCCTTGACCGGAATTGAACCTGGGCCCCTTCAGTCTGCAGGCTGACGCTCTATCCAATGAGCCAAACCAGGCAGGGTTAATGACTACAGTATTTCAAGTCTTTGGTACAGAGACCGTGGTTCCAAAGTTTTGTGTATCATTATGCCATACATGGAAGTTTGTCAAAGGTCTTCAGCCTCCTCCCACAAGATGGTGCAAGTGGATGGTTACAGTCTAAATGGGCACTTGATATTAATGTGTTTGTTATGAAACAAGGCACATGGTTTTGGGTTTTGGGGTTTCCTGATACCCTCCCACTCCTACCCCTGGCCTGTGGGAAGCAACCAGAACTGGAACCCAAGTTGTCAACACAAATCTGATAAATGTTTGAAACTCTATAACTGTGATGTCTTATGAAACACACAGGGCTCTTACTTCACCCTTGACGTGTTTGTGTGTGTGCCTGTTTGTAGACTAGGCAGGAAAGAGTCCAATAGATTTGTTCCAAGTCTGGGCACTGCTACTTTTTAGTTGTGTAATTTGTGAGTACATCATTTAATTAACTGGGACTGAATGTCCTCACCTACAAAATGAGAATAATAATAGTAATCCAGTCATACACCACTTAATGATGGGGATACATTCTGAGAAATGCATCATTAGACAATCTTGTGGTGCAAATATCATAGAGGGCACTTACACAAACCTAGACGGCCTAGCCCAGTGATTTTTAATTGGTGTGCCACAATTTTTAAAACATGCAGTACCTACTACTTAGTTAGGGGCACTGACCTCTTTTCCCTTATATTGTCAAATAAAAAAAACGACAACAGCCAACACAGCAATAGCTATCCTATAGGAATGAATCAAAATTATATGTATTTTTTGTCAGATTAGCAAAGAATATAACATGTTTTTTGGTGTGCCAGAGAATTTTAGTGATTAGTTTATGTGTGCCATGAAATAAAAAAGGTTGAATATTTCTGATCTATCCTATTACACACCTAGGCTCTATCATCAGCCTACCATTCCTAGGCTACAACCATGCACAGCATGTTACTGTACAAAACAACACAAAATTAAATCAAGCACAAAGGAAATTGATGTGATCAAGAGACGCAGTAAACACCCGATGTATGAGGCATCTGCCAGCATAACACAACATACTATGGAACATAAAAAATGTGAAACATCTTGTTGTAGTCCCATTTGTTTATTTTCTATTTAGTTTCCATTGCTGTAGGAGCTGTATTGGTGAAGATATTGCTTCAGCATATGTCTGAGATTTTGCTGCCTGTGGATTCTTCTAAGATTTTTATGGTTTCCCGTCTTATGTTTAAGTCCTTTATCCAATTTGAGTTTATTTTCATGTGTGGTGTAAGTTGGTGGTCTAGTTTCATTTTTTTGTGTGTATCTGTCCAATTTTTCCAACACCATTTATTGAAGAGACTGTCTTGATTCTATTGTATGCTCTTGCCTCCTTTGTCAAATATTAATTGAGCATAATGGCTTGGGTTGATTTCTGGGTTCTATATTCTGTTCCATTGGTTTATATGTCTGTTCTTATGCTAGTACCAGGCAGTTTTGAGAACAGTGGCTTTGTAATACAGCTTGATATCTGCTATTGTGATTCCTCCTACTTTGTTCTTCTTTCTCAAGAATATATCCCAAGAAACTAGAAACAGCAATCAGAAAGAATATATGCACTCCTATGTTCACAGCAACACAATTTACCATACCTAAGATTTAGAAACAGCCTAAGTGCTCATTAGCAGATGAGTGGATTAAAAAACTTTAGTACATCTACACAACGGACTACTATGCTGCTGTAAAAAGGAAGATATTCCTATCATTTGCAACAGCATGGATGGACCTGGACAGCATTATGCTAAACGAAATAAGTCAGTTAGAGAAAGATAAATAAATATTACATGATCTCACTCATTTATGGAATATAATGAACAACATAAACTGATGAACAAAAACAGATCCAGAGACAGAGAATCATTGAGCAGACCATCAAAACTCAGAGGGAAGAAAGGGGAGGGTGAGGGAAGGAGGGGAAGAGATCAACCAAAGGACTTGTATGCATGCATATAAGCATAACCAATGGACAAAGACACTAGGGGGGTGAGGGCACAAGTAGGGGTGAGGTGGAGAGGCAACGGGGGGATAAGAACTCATATGTAATACCTTAATCAACAAAGAAAAAAAAAGAAAAAATGTGAAACAACATATCTCCATTTGGCCTGTGCAGAAGAGGATAGTTCTTAGAAAAATAACTGGATTATTATAAACTTAATAAGGCAGTGACTTCAATCCTGCATATGCTTCAGATGTGGTATTTTAGTAAAGTAAATCAACACAGCTTCTAAAAACTGGGATGAAAGTACTGTGGACTTGGCGAATATTTTTTTCTCCACACCAACTTTCAGAACTATGCCAACTTTTAAACTTTTATGTAATGTTGTCCACAGAGATCTTGATCATGTTGATTTCTAGAAAACATTACATTGGCCTTCTATACTTACTTATGTTGACTGGATCTGATAGGAGGGAAGCAGTAAGTTTTCTAAGTGTCTTATTAAAATGCATGTAGCCAGTGGACACTACAAAGGTAGATTCTAAATCCTCACTGAAGTTTCTGGGCCCAATAGTTGAGAGTACATTGAGATATCGTTCTATGATGAAAGAGAGGTTGTTGCACAATGGATCACCAAAATGAAGAAAGAAGCATGTTTGATGCTTTTCCTTTGGATTTTGTAGGTGACATATATCACATGAGTATACTACTTTAGCCCATTTACTAAGTAACCTGGAATGCTGTCATTCTGAGTAGTTACTAGATCAAGAGAAGGCTCTATGTCCAGGCTGCAGTGTGACCTGCTCTACCATTTGGGCCATAGCAGATTCAATGATAGACAAAGGAATGCTATATGGAATCTCTGATAGGAGATGTAATACCTAGACCTCTGGGTTTTGAAGCAAAACCAGCCCTCATCTGCATATAATTATTCCCTGAAGAAACAGTATGAGTTTGCTGTTGTCCCCTAGTAGAGACCATGTTGTAATCTATGATGTCTATCATGAACTGAGTATCATCTTATGTACCAAGCCATGAAGCTGGATGTCTGCAGTGAAAATGGCATATAGAATTATGAACAAGTTAGTTATTTGAGCAGTTGACTCAGATTGGTTACTACCAACTCCTGATGCATCATCCCTTCCATCTGTC
>PVJC01054366.1:0-10533 GCA_004026665.1 Murina feae | reverse complement strand
TGGGGACTGGTTAGGTCCCTCTCAGACAGCAGCCGACAGCCCTCAGGTGCTCTAGGCTGACTTAGTGGGTTTACACTAGCCACGCAGGTGGAGTCTTTTCCCTCCTCTGCGGCCCCCTGCTCTCCAGCCAGACCTGGACGGGCCAGGTATGCGGCACGCACACCTTTGAATTCTCAAGAGGCAGCAGACATGGTGGGCGAGAAGGAAAGAGGCATGAAGTGAAGCCCTTTATGGAGTGCGGCTGGGATGATACCCTTCACCTCTGGACAGACGGGGAGACAGGGAGAGCCTGCCCTCTGCCCTCTGCCCTCTGCCCTCTGGCTGTCCTGTTTTCTCCAGGGTGGCCAGCCTACAAAGCTGCCCACAGACCCACAGACCTATTCATTTCCCTCTGGACACTACTGTCTGACCACATGGCAGGACCGGAGAAGGAGGCTCATCCTTAGCCTTGAGTCTGTGGTCTCCCCCAGCACAGTGCCTGACGCGTGGTAGGTGGACAGCAAATTTGTTTGAATGCATGAATGTCATTCTGACGCCTTGTTTCCGCTGTCGTTTAGAGATGCTTGGAAAAGAGCTTTGGCTACCAGGTAATAACAATGTTCACAATCATCATAATAGCGGCTCCCAAACCTGCTGGGCCTTGAGCATGGCATCGTGCCCCGGTGAAGCCCCTTCCCGCAAGTCTCTCAAACACGCAGCAGCTCCTCAGTGAGGATGGAAACTGCGTGCCCGTCCTACGAGGGGGACCACAGCTCCACTCCGAGGGCCACTGCCAGCCCAAAGGGAGGCAGGACATTCTGAGCCTGGTCCCGCTTTGCACCACCTGGAGGAAGCTGTGCTGCAGGGTGTGGCGGTGGGGACCAGCCAGGGGCTGGCGAGGCCTCGGGGACAGATGACTTCACCAGAGGGCGCGGCGAAAGGCTGCTCCGTCGGGACATAAAAGTTAAGATGAAAGCCAAGAGCTGCTGGGATTCCCCGGGCGGCGCGCGGGCGGGCGGGCGGGCGGAGGACTCAGTAAGGCATCCCATTGTTTCTTTTTAAACACACCAGGCCAAACAGTGCTTCCAGATGCTCATGCTGGGCCTGCTGACCTGAGGCAGTGGGGAGCGGGACCCCATGCTGGTCTGCTGTTCCCACCGTGGGGCCAGTCAGAGGCCCGGTGGATGGCCTCGCCTCCCAGCCCTGCCCAGCATGGCTGTCATTATCTGAGGGCCTCTTGGTGCGTCTCCTGGGAAATCCCAAGCTCCCCGAGGCAGGGCCGGGGCATGGCCGTGGGCTCCATGTGCCCGCAGCATCCCACGCCAGAGAGAGAGAGGGGGAGGAGGTTCCGCAGGTAGCTGGCCCCAGGTGGGAAGTGCCGAGCTTGGACGATGGTGGGTGCTCTCCTGGACTCCTCTCCTGACCATCCTGAACTGGGCTGGAGATGGCCTTGACACCATCAGGTGGGGGTGGCAGGTGGCCTTCAGGTGGGGGTCTGGAGCCTGTGGGGGGAAAGGTGGGACCAAGCCGATCCGAGGGCTGGGCTGCTTGCTCTGGGGATGAGGGTGAGTAAGGCCACGAGGCGGCATCAGGGGCTGTGTATGCAGAGGGAGGGCAGGTGCTATGCAAAGGAAGGGAGACAGAGACACAGACAGTGGCCACACCCCAGGAGGGAGAGTGTGGGGGTGGGCATGGCACCATCCACAGCCTGGGGGCTGCAGCTCCCAGTCCAGGCTGCTGTCCGCACCATAGGCCAACCCCCACGCCCACCGGCCTTTCTCCCAGCAACCAGAATGCCCTGCCGGTGGGCACCCACTGTACCCCTGCCATATGGATTTCCTCAGCACTCAGGACCTGTGGCCCCAACAGATGGGGCTCCCTCCTCCCCCCTCCCCCCTCCCCCTCCCACAGGGAGTCTTTCTCTCTCCCCACTGCTGGGGGCATTGGGAAAGAGGGGTGATTGGGTTTTGTGACTCTCATCATTAATACTTGGGAATTCATTTTATTTGTTTTTCACTGATTTCTGGCCTGCAACCTGGGCATGTCCCTGACTAGGAACCCAACTGGCAACCCTTGGTGCATGGGACGATGTCTGGTCAACTGAGCCACACCAGCCAGGGCAATGCACTTGGCAATTTAAAAATCAGCTTCCTGCCCCAAAACTCATCGCCCTCAGAACAAGTAAGTACACTCCAGAGGATTGAAGCCCTTGTCAGCTACAACAGGGCCTCCAGGTTGTCTGTGCCTGTAAATACTTTGTGTGGGAATGCAGGAATGAATGAGAGAAATTGCTCATGTTCGCTTGCTGCACACTGGGCTCTGTTCTGGTTGCTTTTCCTGTATTATCTCATTTAATCTTCTCAGCCACCAAAGTGGTAGGCACTGCCACGGTGCCCATTTGACAGAGGCGAGACCAGGACCCGGCGAGGCTAAATGGCTTGCCCATGGGTGCTCAGGCAGCAGGGGCCAGAGCTAACCTTGCTCTTAGCTCCAGAGTTCTTCCCACCTGTTCCTCCCACTGCAAAGGCTCCGGTGAGCTTCCTCACTCCATCTGAGGACGCCCTGCAGCCTGAGATGCTCAAACACTGGACTTAGGGTGCCTGGCATCCCCTACCCAGACTCCTCTTGTGGAATTGTTTTGCTCTTTGAGCTTCAACCCTACTGGGCTGACGGAAATAGTAAGCCCCTCACACCTGAGCTCGAATTAGTCATGAGTGGCTCTCATGCCAGGTGTCAGCTTTAATGAGTCTGGGTGGTCCCCTCTGCAGCCCCATGCCTGGTGCATAGACCCAGATCTCCCTGCCCCTCCCAGGGGAGCACCAGCTGGGAGCTGGGCCGGCAGAGGGGCACAGACCTGCCATGGAGAGCAGCATGCGTGCAGGAGAGAGGCCGCCAGGGGTCCCGGGGAGTGCAGCCACCTCTCCAGGGGTGGGGACAGAGCCTCATTTGTGGAATAAAGGAACGTGTGGATGGTGGTGACTCAGCAGCCAAGTGAGTGAGTGAAACGCGTGTCCCTCCAGGCTGGGACGCTGCGGGAGAGCCCTCACCGTGGACATAGCGAGTTGTCTGGCTTTGGTGAGTCTAAGCTCAGACAACCTTCCCAGATCCTTCTCTGAGTTAAAGTGGGGGTAAAGGTTAAGTCAGTGCAAGTGAGCCCGGGTTTGGCCCTGAGAGTGACGCCTCAGGGTCGACACTCCCACCTCCAGCAGCGCCCCCAGGAGGCCACAGGAAGCCACCTAACTACTCTGAGGCTCAGACAACCCCTCTGGACCTGGGCAGTGGAGACATGTTGGCCTCACCCACAGCCCCTCGGGCCTCCCCTAAGGTCACCAGTCCTTAGTGAATAGTTCCAAGCACCAGGACAGCTTCCAGCCCGGCGTCTGCCCAGCAAGGGTCAGCCCAATCCTCCGTGTGGCCGGGGTCTCCGCCTGTGGCTGCAGGTCCCGGCACCCCACCATCCAGAGCACAAAGAGAGAGGCTCACCTACAGCTCCAGGCCCGCAGGGCAGGGGCAGAGGCAGGGACATCCTATCCAGTCCTCACAGCAGCCCTGCAGGTCTGCAACCTCGATCATTGTTCCCATTTGACAGTTGGGAAACCGAGGCTGGGGTCATCACAAGGCCAGTGTCAGAGCCGAGAGCCGCACTCAGAGCTCCTGGTCCCTTGACAACCACCCCCACGCTCACTGACTCCCTGGGGGAAAGGCAGAAGGGGAAGCTGGAGTGGATGGTCCGTGGCCTCGCGAGGCAGGGAGCCCTGCCCCTTGGTGCCTGGGCGCTCAGAGCCTCCCAGAGGAGGTGGAAGGCAGCTCAGGAAAGGGCTGCCCTGCTCCCAGGAGACCCTTGGAGTCGGGTTTGAGTGTCGACATGGGCGCCAATCAACAGAATGAACTTGTGCAAGTCATGAAACATTTCGTCTGCACTCAAGCACCCACATGCACACACAGCCCCGCCCTCCACCAGCCCCCCCAGTGCCCAGTGCGTGTGAGTGAGTGAGTGCCTGAGTCTCTGGAACTCGCTTGGAGTCTCGCCCCCACCTACCCCGATCTCATCACCCCCTCCCGCTCTTGGCTCCATGTCAGGCGAAGCCTTATGCACAGGCAGCTGCCTCTGAGGAATGATTTGAAGGCTCGCAGGAGCAGCTTACCCCTCACGAACATCCCCCACCCCTGCCTGCCTGCCATGGGCTGAGATCCAGGACGGGAGGGGACCTCACAGTGGCCCTCAGCGCGCTACACGCTGTGCTAAGAGATCTAAATACACCTTCCATTGTACCCTTCAACGACCCTGCAAGCTGGGCATTGATTCACTGCTCACCGCCCAAGGTCACACACTGGGGACCAAAAAGCTGAATTCGACCCAAGGTATGTTTTCTTTGGCCAATACAATGCTGTTCTGTGAATAACATTTCAAAAAAATCAAATTAGTTGCCAACATGTAAAAATTTGAAAATTGTTGAAAACCTAACAATCTGACAAGGCACTCATTTGTGATAGGTATGTAGCAGCTGTCCATCACAGAAGCTCACCCCGCTCACATGCCCCACCCTCGCTACGTCCACACGCGGCTCCTGGCGCACCCTGCAGTCTCTGTGGGTCTTTGATTTAGCCATACATTGACTATATGACTGTCTTCCAGCCTCAGGTGCCTCTCCCCTCAGGCTCTCAGGAGAGCAGACCTGTTCCCCACACTTGTCCAGTGTGCCTGGCCCTGGACCAGGCCCCCAGGGATAGGATACTTAGGAAGCAGTGTGGCCACGTGTGCACATGACTTCCATTCTCATGGGCAAACTGAGAAAATCAAACTAGTTGAGAAGGTCCATCCCAGCACCAAGACACTGGAATTCTATGAATAGATGAGAAGGGTGGGGGGGGAGGAAGAAGGAGGAAAAGAAGGAAGACAGGGATAGAGGGAAGATGGAACCTGGGGGCTTGGTGGTGACAGTAAGCTGGCAAGTACAACTGCCTTTTTGTATTTTACTGTATCTGTGATGGTGAAATGTGGTGGACGTGAGTGTATCATTGAGCTAACTATATGCAACAAACCACCCCAAAACTGAGAGAGTTAAAACAATCGCCACGTATTTAGCTCAATATTATGCAGGCTGGCAATCTAGGCTGGGCTTAGCTGTGAGGCTCTCTGGTCTCGGTGGGCTGTAGGCTGATCTTGGCTGGGCTGTTCATGCATCAGTAATGAGTCAGCTGAGAGATGGCTGGTCTAGGGTGGTGTCTCCCAAGAGTCTGGGTTGGCTGGGGGTCAGCTGGAGCAATGATGGGAACTGGGCCATGTCCCTTGCCCATCTGGGCAGGATTCCAAGCGAGCAAGCAGAAGCATGCAGGCCATCTTGAGACCTCAGCCTGCAGCTATTTCACAGTCACTTCTGCCACAGTCTGTTGGCCAAAGCAAGTCACAAGTCCAGCCCAAATCCCAAAGTGAGGAAACCAAGTCCATCTCTGACGGGGGAGCTGCAGTGTCACACTGCACTGCAGAGGAAGGATTGGGTGCTACCTTCCTTGCAACCATAGGTGCAACCAGTCTACCACAAACAGAAAACATACAAGGGGCTTAAACAAGGTAGATTTTCATTTTTCTCTCAGATAATGAAGTCCTGAGGTGGCTATCCAGAAGTGATCAGGCAGCTTCTCAAACTCCTCAGGGACTCGCACTTCTTCCATCGTTGTGCTCTGCCACCTCAGTGCAGCGTCTGCCCTTAAGGTTGTCTTTGTTCCAAAATGGCCGTTTGAGCTCCAGCCATCATGGCTTTTTCCAGGCAGGAAGCAGGTTGGATTGGATGAAGAAGAGGCCATGTACCAAAGCATGTACCTTCCAGCTGAGTCAACCCACCCAGAGAGTGTTGTTCATGTCTCCTTGGTCAACACCAGCTGGACGGGGGGCGGAGATGTGGTCCTGGAGGTGGGAACTTTGCCACATGGAATAAAACCAGGTTGTGTTAGAGTAGATATGGAAAACAAGTATTGGGTATAAGACCAGCAGTGTCTGTAAAGGGACAAGGGACAGAGGGGACAAGAAAGGTGAGAATTTCTTAAAGGAGTTAGGGCTGCAAACTTCTTGGCATTTTAAAGGCCTGGAGACTATCTAGAGAGCAGAAACAAGCTCTTTAGCAAATATTTTATTTGTAAAATTATACTACACATATGAAAGTGTGCGTTAAATGTGTATGTGCATTTATGAAAGAAAATAAACACTCACATACCCAAAGGGTAGGATAGAATGATCAGTCACCAGCCCATCAGTAGCGCCTGTGGACCCAGGACCTGTCCTCTGATTGGCCCTCCTGCAGAGGGGATACTCCAACATAGTAAGTCTCCCACAGCCCCCCACCTTCCAGTCCTCCAGCCCAGCCCCAAGAAGGACCTGGCTTATATCGGGACAGCACCTGCGGGGAAATGTCGGTGGCACTGCCCAGCCTCGAGGGGTGGGGGCGTGACTCCTCTCAGCCACCTGGGCCAGGTTTGACGGCATCTCCGTCTCTTCAGATAGGTCCCCAAAGGCCCCAAAGGGAACAGCAAATGTCAAGAAAGGCTGAGTCGGGAGGAGGCAACAGAACGTCAGATGCAGATGAGGCCGCTCAGGTCTGACCTAGACACACAGGCCCCACCATGACTTCCCACCCAAGATGGATTTGCCTTGATCCCCATGTAGCCATGGCACCTCAGACAAGGGGCTGGGCCCAGATCAGGGGACCAAATGGCCTGGGTACCACAGCCTGGCATTGGCATCTGGGCAAGCAGACCAGAGTCAGAGCCCCACTGCAGCTCTCTGAGGGCATTCTTCCTGCCCAATGAAGAGCAAAGCTGGTTCCGCTTTGCAGTCGTCGGGTATTATCCAGGCACCCACTGGAGCCCACTTTACTTACTGCCTCTGGGCACAGTGCTCTTGGCTGACATCAGGCGGGAGGGATATGAGCCAGTAAGGACCACCCAGAATCCTCAGTCACAAACCCTGCCCTGAGGAATGCCACTGTGTCAGGTCCCCAGGGCCTGGAGATGGAAAAGCATGTCAAGTGGGGCCTCAAAGCTGTGCCTTCAAATTTATTCCTCATGTTTGGCTCCTGCAAAGTATTTCATTGGTAGAAGGGCTCCCAGTTACAAATGAATGAGTGAGTGGATGAATGAGTGGCTGACAGCCATGAGCTAGGAGAGCATCATTGATCTGTTCCACCAACACTTACTGAGTGGGTGGCATCTTTGTGAGTGGGCACCTGTACAAGGGCAGGGGCACAGAAAGAAAGGACCCAGCCACGCCCCCACCCAGTTCAACTGGACAAAAAGGTCCATTAAAAATCTACTCTAATAATCTACTCTAATAAAAGAGTAATATCTACTCTAATAAAAGAGTAATATGCAAATTAACCATCACTCTAATACATCTAAGCTATGCCCACCAGCCAAACCACGCCCCCAGCCAATCAGAGCAGCTGTTTGCAAATTAATCAAGCCAAGATGGAGGCTGGCTAGGCCTCTGCTTATGGCAACAATGTTTCAATTATAGAAGCCATGGAGCTGAAGCAAACAGGAGGCTTCGTTACCTGCCTAGGCCTCTGCTCAAAGTAACAAAGTTTCAATTATAGACGATAAATAAACCCCAGAAACCTGATTCCAGCCAGCCTCGCTGGGATGTTGGGTCAATGGGAGCTGTGGTCAGCCTGAAAATGGCCCTCAGCCCCTCACCCAGGCTGGCCAAGCATGCCAGCAGGTGGACATCCCCCAGGGGTCTCAGACTGCAAGAGGGTACACGCCAGGTTGAGGGACTCCCCCCCCCAAGTGCACAAATATTTGTGCACTGGGCCCCTAGTTAGTAATATAATAAAAGGCCCTTGCTTGTCTGCCAGGCTTGTCTTGTCCTCCATCCTATGAGCATTCCACAACCCCACAAGCTCTCCTGTTCCTTTCACTTGCAAGCAGGCACTGGCAGCGATGACACCCACTCCTCGCTGGTGACTGGCCCAGGGGTGGGCCAATGAGGCTGGCAATGGAGGTCCTCTCTCTTCCAGAGAGCATCCAGAATCAGAAAAGACCCTCTCTTTCCTCTTTGGCCACTGCCCTGTGGAGCTGTGAGCCCACAGCGACTTTAGGGATCTCCACCTGTGCCCAGAGGGGCTGCATCCCACAGAGGAACAGAACCAGGAGAACATGTGCTGAGTCTCCCAAACCCCTGCTCCTAGGCCTGCAGTTCCGTGAGGTCCAGAGCACCCACTGCTAAGCCCACTAAGCTTGTGTCTTTCAACTGAATGCCTCCTCGTGGTGTGGCTGGTGGGGCTTCAATGAAGGGCACCTTCCTGCCCGGAGAAGGAGGAGTTTCCGCACAGTTCTAAGAGATGACCATGGATTTGGCAGAAGGATGAGGAAGGAGTAACAGCCTGGGCACAGGGAGCAGCGTGCAGAAGAACACGGCGATTTCTAGAAACGGAACTCCTTCAGGGTGGTGGGAACAGAGAAGTCACAGCTGGCGCTGCGCAGCGCCTCTTCTGTGTGATAAAGCTCCTTTCACCCTCACAGTGACTCTAACTGTGTCACACGTATTTATTTAATATATTTTAAAAATAAATTTATTTTGCCATTGCAGTTGACAAAAATATTACATTTGTTTCAGGTACAAAACATAGTGATTAGACCTTATGAAGTGACTCCCCCAGTAAGTTCAGCACCCACCTGGCGCCATACATAATTATTACAATATTATTGACTATATTCCCTATGCTGTACTTTACATCCCCATGCCTTTTTTTATAACTAGCAACTTGTACTGCTTAATCCCTTCACCTATTTGCTCACCTCCCAAAACCCCTGCTACCCAACAGCCATCAGTTTGTTCTGTATCTATGAGTTTGTTTGTTTTGCTTGTGCATTTACTTTGTTTTTTAGATTCCACATATAAGTGAAATCATATGGTATTTGTCTTTCTCTGTCTGACTTATGTCACTTAGCATAATACTCTCTAGGCCTTTCCATATTGTTGTAAATGGTAAGAGCTTATTCTTTTTATGACTGAGTAATGTTCTGTCGCATATATGTACCACATCTTCTTTATCCACTCCTCTATCAGGGGACACTTAGGTTGCTTCCGAATCTTAACTAGTAAATAATGCCGCAATGAGCATAAGTGCATTTATCTTTTCAAATTACTGTTTTGGATTTCTTCAGATAAATATTCAGAAGTGAAATAGCTGGGTCATAGGGTGGCTCTATTTTTAATTTTTTGAGGAGTCTCCATACTACGGTCCACAGAGGCTGCTCCAGTCTGCATGCCCACCAGCACTGCGTGAGGGTTCCCTTTCTCCACAGTCGGGTCAACACTTGTTTGTTGGTTTGCTGGCGATAGCCCTTCTGACAGGAATGAGGTGACGTCTCATTGTGGTATTCACTTGCACTTCCCTGATAATTAGCGACATTAGACATCTTTTCATATGTCCTCTTTAGAGAGGTGTCTATTCAGACCCTCTGCCCATTGTCTTTTCGGTGTTATGTTGTATAAGGTCTTTATATTTTTATTATTAAGCCCTCATTGAATGTCTTTTCCTTTTGTTGACTGTCTCCTTCACTGTGCACAAACATTTTAGTTCCATGTGGCTCCATTTGTTTTTCTTTTGCTTCCCTTGCCTGAGGAGACATATCCAAAACAATATCACTGAGAGCAATGCCAACGTTTAGTGCCTTTGCTTTCTCCTAGGAGTTTTATGGTTTCAGGTCTTACATTGAATTCTAACACATTTGATTTCTGTTTGTACATGGTGCAAGAAAGTAGCCTGGTTTCAATGATTTTGCATGCATTTGTCCTGTTCTCCCAACACCCTTTATTGAAGAGACTGTCTTTACCCCACTGTATTTTTTTAAAATTTTGTTGTTACTCCTCACGCAAGGATTTTTCCCCCATTGATTTTTAGGAGTGGAAGGGGCGGGGGGGGGAGAGAGAGAGAGAGAGAGAGAGAGAGAGAGATCAATTGATTGCCTCCTGCATGGAAGCTGGGGATCAAACCTGAAACCCAGGTACTTTCCCTTGGCTGGGAATTGAGCCCGAAACCCTTCAGTGCTGCATAGGCCATCACTATAACCAGGCCTCCTTCGTCATAGATTAATTACCATGTAGGCATGGGCTTATTTCCGGGCTCTCTATTCTGTTCCACTTACCTGTGTACTGTTTCCATGCCAGCGCCCTATATTCTGAGTGCTACCGTATAGTCTTGTAATTGGTTTGATATCAGGTAGCATGATCCCTCCAACTTTGTGTCTCTTTCTCAGGAGCGCTGTGGCTACTTGAGGTCTTTTGTGGTTCCATATACATTTTAGGAATATATGTCCTAGTTCTGAGAAAGTGCATTGGGATTCTGATAGGACTGCATTGAATCTGTAGATTGCTTTGGGCAGTATGAACATTTAACAATATGAACTCTTCATATTCATGAGCACATGAGTATATCCTTCCATTTGTTTGTCTTCAACTTTTTTCTTCAGTGTCTTATAATTTTCCAAGAACAGGTCTTTTACTTCCTTCATTAAATTTATTCCTAGGTATTTTTTAATGTACTTGTAAGTAGA
>PVJC01054365.1:0-10523 GCA_004026665.1 Murina feae | reverse complement strand
ATCAACATAGAGGGGGTGCCTGCTCCAAGCCTCCACGGCGTGCCTGGGGGCAGGTCCCCGGCAGGTAGACACACACAGGAGGGCTGCTCCGAGCCTCTGATGGGGCTGGGGGCAGGTCCCCAGTGGCCACACACACACACACACACACACACACACAGAAGGCGCCTGGCAGACTGGGGCCATCATAGGACATCCACTGAGGGGTCCCAGACTGTCAGAGGGCACAGGCCGGGCTGAGGGACTCCCTCCACCCCGAGTGCACAAATTTTTGTGCACCGGGCCCCTAGTAAAATATATTTCAAGAGAATGGCTTTAAAAGAAAACAAAAGTCTCCACTTATAGAAAAAGAATTCTTTTTCTTTTTTTATTGTTTAAAGTTTTACATATGTCTCTTACCTCCTCCCCCTCCATTGACCCCTCTCCTGGCCCCTCCCACCCCTGAGGGCAAGCCCCCACCACCCCATTGAGAAAAAGAATTCTTTCTTTAAATAATTTCCTTCCTCTGGATTTTCCTAAGCTTACATCCTGATATTCTTTCTTCTTCCAATGCATTTTACTTAAGAAAACTCTTCATCTAATCTCTTTGGCTTACCTCATATTTATATATTCCAATTTCCTTTTACCCTATGCATTCTTCAATAAAGCAACAAGGAGAGTAAGAGGGAGAGAGAGAGACAGAGACAGAGACAGAGATAGTAGGGTGGGGAGAGGATGGTGAGGGAAGGAAGAAAGGAAAAAAGAAAAAGTGTTTAAACCTACTTTGTATTCTTTTTATAAAAGGTGTTTTTTTTCTTCACTTTAAAATTATAGAATAAAACGCACTTGTTATTTGTATACTAGGGGCCTGGTGCACAAAAATTTGTGCACTCGGGGGGCGGGGGGAGTCCCTCAGCCCGGCCTGTGCCCTCTCACAGTCTGGGGCCTCTCAGGGGATGTCCACCTGCTGGCGTGCTTGGCCAGCCTGGGTGAGGGGATGATGGCTGTTTGCAGGCTGGCCAAGCCCCTTCAGTGGGAACCCTCACCCCATGGGGGTGTGGCCAGCCTGGGTGAGGGGCTGAAGGTCATTTTCAGGCTGTCCACAGCTCCCATTGACCCAAGGTCCCAGCAAAGCTGGCTGGAATCAGGTTTCTGGGGTTTATTTATCTTCTATAAATGAAACTTTGTTACCTTGAGCAGAGGCCTAGGCAGGCAACGGAAGCCTCCTGTTTGCTTTAGCTCCATGGCTTCTATAATTAAAACATTGTTGCTTGAGCAGATTCCCAGCCAGCCTAGTCAGGCAGTTGCAATGGAAGCCTCCTGCTTGTTCCAGCTCTGTGGCTGCTGGCCTCCATCTTGGCTGGGTTAATTTGCATACAACCACTCTGATTGGATGGGAGGCATGGCTTGGCTGGTGGGTGTGGCTTAGGTGTCTTGGTGGGATGGTCAATTTGCATATTACTCTTTTATTAGATTAGATACTTATTTATTTGTCTAATTATTTGTTCAAAACCTCTCTCCTGTCATCTAAGCTATAAAGTGAACAGGGGCAGAAAATACAATGGTTTGTTCAATTTTGTATGCCTATACCTTGCCTGGTGCTGAGCATAAAAGTGGGTTTTTTTTAAAGTTCAATAATTATTTGAAAGAACCCCAAATTCTACAGATTTCTCATTTAAAATTTATTATTTTCATCAATTACTTGAATATGATGATTCCCCCCCTCCCCCCGCCACACACACACATTTTTTTCTAGGCGAGCATGCAACCTCTCTCCTTTGGCCCCCGTGTAGCTAGTTGATTCCATTACTTCAGTAAAATAACCAACTGAATCAGCTAAATATTACAAACCCATTGTTTAGCTGTGTTGATTATTAAATTGATGACCAAAATAGAACCTCAGGTTACCAATTACTAGTACACTATGGAACACAGGGCAGGGTTTCATGGAAATGCTTTACTTAGGTGCACTGACACAACCAGCTCTATTTACACATTGCCAGTGAATCTGTCTATACAGGAAATCCATGGTCATTTGAAACGTAAGGAGCTATTTGGATCACCATAACCTGGCAAAGATGAAAAGGCGCATCTTGTTGGTATCCAACTTTTTTGACCCTTAGAATTTATTCCTCTGGAAAGTTCAGCATCTGTTATATTTAGGAAAATTACAAAAGGTAATAGCAAAACTCTGTCATTGTAGCCTTTTCTTCTCCATTCATGTGTCAACTTCTCAAGAAGCTCTAGCATCAAAGAAGGCTTGACACACATGTTTTGCCAATTAACAACAGGTAAGGAAACTTTTTTCTCCTCATTTTTGCTGGGGGCAAACAGCAGTAATTTCCAGAGCTCTGGAAGTTCCCTAAAACTGGCAGTTGCCATGGGCTGGAATTTTCAGTCCTGGCAGCATTTCCGCATTAGTTCTAGTCATAGGGCTGTTATTTTCTGTTCTTGATGTTAAAGAAGGAAGTTTGATCTCTAACAAGGAAGTTTTCCCCCCACAACTTCAAGTAAATCCTTTTGCATCATTTCTTCCCTCGCAGATCCTGCTTTTTTGAAGGGCAAACAATACCCTTCATGATGCTGCAAACATTTGGACCAAGCTGAGGAATTCTTAGCTAAAGCCATCTATCCATACCTGTGAGGGCACTTGACGCCAAATCAATGCATCTCAGAGGCTTCCATAGGCTTCAGTAAACTCTTTTGCCTGCTTTTTACCAGGAGGGGAAAGAATGAGTGTGTGATGAGGTGTGATGGAGGAGAGAAGAGGCAGGGTAGTGTGTTTGTGTGTGTGTGTGTGTGTGTGCACGCATATGCTTGTGTAGCTGGGTAGTAGTCTCAATAGGTATTGGTTCTTTTTATTATTATTATTACTATCCTTATTTTTATTACTATTTTACTAGCCACATATGGATCAATGGCTTCTTTTTTAAAGGGTACAATAAAGCTGAAAGCCTGTTGGCCCCAGACTACAATGACTGATAGGTTAACATTTTAATCTACCTCTTTCTTCTATGTTAATAACTAAGTATCTGCCAGTATAATGGGGAAAATATGAAAACAAATATGGAAAGTATTCTCCATGACAGCTGAGGACATCTGGGTGCCCCATCAAAATTTGACCTCAAACTCTTGCAGTTTGACCTGAAAACAGGAAAATGCAACGTTTAGATTAGATGAATAATTGTATACTTGTTTTTAAAAAGTTCCAGGCTTAACTAGAAATTGTTGCAAATGTAGACTAATCATTGGATTCTGTGTTATTTGTTCATCATACAAGATAAAGATGCTTTAAGCAATAGCTTTTTAATGTTCTCTCATCACAAAAAGAAACCCAGAAAGTACTTTTTTATTAGTTTTCAACCTCAGTGAAATCACAGCTGCAGGGGAAAATAAAGCTAACTTTCTTCTTCTTAAAATGAAATAAAACCTATATATATAAGAGGCTAATATGCTAAGTGTCCTACCATCTGACTGGTCGCTATGATGTGCACTGACCACCATGGGGCAGACACTCAACGCAGGAGCTGCCGTGATGTGCACTGGCCATTTAGAGAGAAACGGCACCTGGACCTGGTGCCCCCAAAGCAACACTCGGCTTCCCCCAGGTGGGACACAGGCCCTGCCACCACTCCGGACCAACAGCCCACCAAATCACAGCCAATGCTGCCGAGACCCCATGGCGCAAAATGCGGCCCACAGCCCAGCTCAGCCCAGAAACAGTCACTGTGAGCATCTGGTAATGACGTCATATAGCAATACCCGGCTTCCTCTCTCTAACAAGGACAGTTTCTTCAGTCCAAGAACATGACTTTATAGCCAGGTGCAAACATTTTACACTTTAACCAAATGTCTGTGAAGCATTTTCTCGTGCCTCATCTCATTTGATCCTCACAGAAGTCCTGGAGTAGGTAGATAAGGAGACTCAGTGGAATTCTATTTTCTTTTCATTAGCTGAAGAAAGTTTAGAAACTTGACCCGACTGAAAAGAAGAAAGGAATGGTAGACCTTGAAAATGACTTCAGGTTTTCTCACTGCACAGAATATAGTCAGACACTGCTGCAGTTAAGTATTTTACCCTTTGCTCTCCCTGTGTGATCTACAATAATAATCTGCTTCATGTTGATATTTACTGCTGTGTTGCTGACAATTACCTGAGAGAGAAGTTAGGGTGCTTCACGGGGCTGGAAAAAGTTTAGCTAAATCAGAAAGCAGGTCTAATTAAGCAAGTTTACTCTATCTAAAATAATAAAAGCATAATATGTTAATTACACCAGACGTCCTTCCAGACGACCTTCCAGATGAAGCTGGGGTTGCAAAGGAAGCCTGGGTCCTGGGTGCCAAAGAGAAGCCGGTGCAGCAGCCGGGTGAAGGAAGGTCTACTCTTGCACAAATTTCATGCATTGGGCCTCTAGTATATATATAAAAGGCTAAGTTGATTCCTGCATATGTAATATCTATAAAACTCTTGCTGGTGCCAATCACAAGCATGTGTTTCGAACTGTCATTGTCGATAGTGAATTTGGTTGATACTTCTATTATAGAGAAAGGGCAAATAGTGATATCAAAATAATTCTTCTAATTAATTTCTTTTTAATGTGCATGAATTCATGCACTGTGGCCACTAGTAGTTAAATAATGAATACAAAACTAATGTGTTAATTTTAATAGTTCTCTTCTCATTTTTATACTAATTCATACTATTTCAGTCCTATTTTAATCCCTAGTTAAATTAAATTTAATAATATGACTTTTCAGTCATAATATAAATACAGAAAGCAAGAAAATAATTTACCTTTCCACAGTAAACTCTGTTAACAGATTACACTGGGTTTAAAATGTCTATTAACACTTGGATAATAGTAATAACAGGGAATGTTATCTATTCTATAGTGTTAATCATAATGGAGGCCAAACTAGATCCCACTTTTTCTAATTCTCCACATTGTACACAGTGGCTGTGGTAGTTCTTTTAAAATTTAGAATAATGAAATGTTATTGTAAAGTTAGCTGAACTTGACCCTGCACTCCATGAATACTCTTGGGTATAGAAAGAGGTGAATCCTGCTGAATATAAAAGTCTAGCATGGAGATAAAAATAATTTTTTCAAACTTTCACTTATTTTGAGAGCCTAGATTGTGCTGGGGTGAACTGTACCAGATTACAAAAAAATGTCTACATTTAACTGTATTCTTTTATTTATTTTTTACAAAGGTATTATTCCCAAATATATGAAGATTAAACAACATATTTCAAAATTATGCATGAGTCAAAGAAGAACTCTGAAGAGAAACTTCAAAATATTTTGAACTAAATGAAAAGGGAGACACAACTTATCAAAATTAGTGGGATGTGGCAAAAAGCAGTGCTTCTTTTCTAAAATATGCATTAGAAAGAAGAAAAATCTAAAATAAGTATTCTAAGTTTCATCTTAGGAAACTAGAAAAAGAAGAGAAAATTAAATCCAAAGTAAGCAGAAGAAAAGAAATAATAATTAGAGCAGAAATCAATAAAAATGAAAGCAAGAAATAAAGAAAATCCACAAAACTGTTGGTTTTGTGAAAATATTTTTTAAAAAATGAAGTCTCCAGGCAGTCTAAGAAAAAGGAGGCACAAATTACTAATATCAGAATTGAAAGAAGAGACATCACTACAGATATTAGGGACATTAAAAGGATAATAAAGAAATAAACAAGTCTTTGTCCATATTTTTGATAACCTAGATGAAATGGATGAATTCTTTGGAAGACGCATTTGCCAAAACTTACACAAGAAGAAATAGATAATCTGAATAGGCTTATTAAAGAAAATGGATCAATAATTAATAACCTTCCCAGAAAGATTCACCAGTGAATTTTACCAAACATTTAATGAAAAGGTTATATATAAATATAAAAAAGAAAACATTATACATTATACATATTCTCTATAATTTTTTAGAAAATAAAAGTAAAGGGAATAATTCCTATGAAGCCAGAATTAACCTAATACAAAAACCAGAAAAAGACATTACAAGAAAATTACAGATCAATATCTCTTATGAATACAGATGCAATAATACTCAACAAAATATTAATAAATCAAGTACCACAGTGTATTAAAAAATTATACAGCATGACCAAATGGGATTTATGCCAAGTATGCAAGGCTGGTTCAACATTGAAAAGTCAATTAATCTAATCCATCATATCAGAAGGCTAAAAAATTAAAATTAAAATTAATTTATCTTAACCAAATGTAGAAAAAGCATATGACAAAAATTCAACACCCATTCATAAGAAGTAAAATAACTCTCTGTAAACTACAAAAAGAGAGAGTAACTTCCTCAACCTGATAAAGAACATCTACCAAAAAATCCTATAGCTAACATCATACTTAATGGTGAGAAACTAGAAGCTTTCCCAGTAAGATCATATAAAAGGCAAGGATATCCCCTTTCACCACTCTGTTTTAGATATTATCATGGAAGTTTTAATTAATATAGTAAGTGAGAAAGGGAAATAAAAGACATATAAATTGGAAAGGAAATCCAAAACTGTCTTTTTTTCACAGATAACATAATCAGCTACGTAAAAAATCCTAAAGAATTTTAGAACTAATAAGTAATTATAGCAAGTTGCAGGATACAAGGTTAATATGCAAAAGTCAATAATTTCCTTATATACCAACAATAAATAAGTGAAATTTGAAGTTAAAAACACAACATTATTTACATTAGCACCCAAAATGAAATTTTAGGTATAAATATAATAAAATATGTACAAGATCTATATGAGAAAGGCTTCAAAACTCTGATAAATTATATCAAAGAAGAATTAAATAACTGGGGAGATCATTCGTATTCATCAATAGGAAGACTCAATCTTATGAAGTGCAAATTCTTCCAGCTTGATCTATACATTCAATGCAATCCCAATAAAAATCCCAGTGAGTTGTTTTGTGAATATCAACAAACTTATCCTAAAGTTATATGGAGAAGCAAAGGACACAGAATAGCCAACACAATATTGAAGAAGAACAAAGGTGGAAGACTGATACCACCCAACTTCAAAATTTACCATAAAGCTACAGTGATAAAGACTGTGTGGTATTGGCAAAAGAATAGATAAGTATATTAATAAAATGGAATAGGTAGCCCAGAAATAGACCCACATAAATACAGGCAACTGATCTTCGACAAAGGAACAAAGGTAATACAATGAAGCAAAGAGAATCTTTTTAACAAATGGTTCTGAAACTTCCACATGCAAAAAAAAAAATGTAGACACAGACATTACACTCTGTACAAAAACTAACTCAAAATAGATCACAGACGTAAATGTAAAGCACAAAACTTATACAACTTCTAGAAGGTAATACAGGAGAAAATCTTGATGACTTGGCATGGCAATGACTTCTTAGGTACAACACCAAAGGCATGATCCATGAAAGAAAAAAAAAGTGGAACCCTAGCTGGTTTGGCTCAGCAGACAAAGTATCGCATTGCGGACTAAAGGGTCCTGAGTTTGATTCTGATCAAGGGCACTTGCCCGGGTTGTGGACTCAGTCCCCAGTGGGGGGCGTGCAGGAGGCAGCCAATCAATGATTCTCTCTCATCATTGATGTTTCTATCTCTCTCTCCCTCTCCTTTCTTCTCTGAAATCAATAAAAATATATTTTTTTAAAGTTGATAAGTTGGAGTTTATTAAAATTCAAAACTTCTGTTCTACAAAAAACAATGTCAAGAGAATGAGAAGACAGCCAGACTGGGGAAAAAATATTTGCAAAAGACACATCTGACAAAGGAGTGTTGTCTAAAATATACAAAGAAGTCTTTAAAGTCAATAATAAGAAAATAACGCAGATAAAAGTGGACCAAAAAACATCTGGTCATGGAAGATATGTAGATGTCAAATAAGCATGTGGAAAGATGCTCCATATCATAGGTCATCAGGGAAACTCAAAATAAACCAATGAGATACCACCACACACCTATTAGAATGGCCAAAATTCAGAACACTCAATGCTGGTGACGATGTGGAGGAACAGAACTTCAGTGTCGACGGGAATGCAAAATGGTATGGCCATTTTGGAAGACAGCTTGGTGCTTTGTTGTTTATATAAAACTAAACATACTCTTTCCTTACTATCCGGCAACCACACTCCTTGTTATTTACCCAAAGAAACGGAAAACTTGCATCTGCACAAAAAAAAAACCTACATATGGATGCGTATAGCAGCTTTATTCATAATTTCCAAAATGTGGAAGCTACCAAGATGTCCTTCAATAGGTAAATGGAAAAATAATCTGTGGTACATCCAGACAATGGAATATTATTTAGTGATAAAAAGAAATGAGCTATCAAGCTATGCTAAGGAAAAAGAAAAGCACAGAGGAAACTTAAAGACGTATTACTAGGTGAAAAAGCCAATCTGAAAAGGCTACCCACTGTATGACTGCAACAATATAACTTCCTGAAAAAGGCAAAACTATGGAGAAAGTAAAAAATCAGTGGTGGCTAGGGGTTGGGCTGGGAAAGGGGTGAATAGGGGAAGCACAGAGAAGTTTTAGAGCAGTTAATGTACTCTGTAGGATATGCTAATGGTGGATATGTCATTATACATTTGTCCAAACCTATAGAATGTACAATGCTAAGCGTGAACCCTATTGAAAACAGTGAACTTTGGGTGATCGTGGTGTTGTCAGTGTAGGTTCATCAGCCATAAGAAATGTGCCGCTCTGGTGAAGGATGTTGATAATAGGGGAGACTATGTATGTGTGAAGACAGGGCAGATGATATATGATAAATCTCTGTACCTTCACTCCATTTTGCTGTGAAACTAAAACTTTTCTAAAACTTTAACTTAAGATTTTAAAAACTTTAAGAAAAGTCATTACCACTCAGGGATGGTGCATCCACTCCTGGTTCTCCCCGAGCTGCCCAAGAATTCTTCCCTAACCCAAAGCAAATCATTTTGCACCCTTTCTCTTTCTCAATCTCTCTTTGTCTCCCTCGCTCTGCTTGTGTAGTGCAAAGAGTGGATTGTTGACTATCTGGATCACCTTTCCTTTTTACCTGTCGTTTAAGCATCTAGCACAGCCATAAACACCGAGTAGACCCCCTATAAATTCTGCAATGCCCTTGCAGTCATGTCAAGGAAGGAGGTAACAGAAAGTTTAACTCAGTTTGAAAAACTAAGTTACTGCTGCCCTAGCCAGTCAGGTGTTCTGAAAAATGTAATACTCACACTCATCTGTAGCAGAATCACCTGGGGCTGTGATTTAAAATGCAGAAGTAGCAGCTATGGAGTCCAGGAATCTGCCTTTTAACAAGTTTCCCCAGGAAATTTCAATGCATGTGAACATTTGAAAATTGCTCTCTCCCTCTTCACATTGTGAATACACAGCAAGAAGGCAGCTGTCTACAAGTCAGGCAGAAGGCCCTCATCAGAACCAAACCTTGCCGACACTGTGACCATGACTTCCAACCTCCCAGAATTGTGAGAAAATAAATTTCTATTTTTTAAGCCACCCAATCCATGGTATTTTGCAATGGCAGCTTGAGCAGACTAAATAAAACACATCTTCAACAACAGGTTTGACTTTCTTGACTTCTGTGTCTATCACTGAATTTTTCACTCCCTGAACCCCTTACTTAAGGAGATATATCACACCACATACCCTAGATCAGTGGTTCTCAATTTTCTGGCCCTTTAAATACAGTTCCTCATGTTGTGACCCAACCACATAATTATTTTTGTTGCTACTTCATAACTGTAATGTTGCTACTGTTATGAACTGTAATGTAAATATCTGATATGCAGGATGGTCTTAGGCAACCCCTGTGAAAGAGTCATTTGACACCCAAAGGGGTCTTGACCCACAGGTTTAGAACCGCTGCCCTAGATCAACATGTCAAACTCAAAGGTTAACACAGGCCAAATAAACAAGGCATGTGGCTGGTGGGCAGTGAGTTTGACATGCTTGCCCTGGATCATTCCCGGGTTGGTTATAACTATTTCCTGTATTCTGAAGTTCTGTTCAACAAAACCAGGTTTATTATATTTCATTTCATCCATTTTTCTTATTATTCATTCATTTGTAGATAATTTATTGAGGCCTTGCTATGGGCTAGGCCAATGTTTATTGGTGGTAAACAGAGGTGAATTAAATTTGTGCATCTGGCCTATAAGAGTTCTCAGACTCATTGGGAAAGAGTAAACTAATAAACAGATATGTAGTCATAAATTATGAAGCAGAAAGAAGGAAATCAGGAAACTCTCGCTGTGGCATTGACATTTCAGCTGCTTTCTGAAGGATGAGGATGAATCATCTATGAAAATTGCCAAGGGGGTACAACCAAGATGGCAGCATAGGTAAACACCTGAACTTGCTGCCGCGCAAAACAACAGTAAAAATACAACTAAAAGACAAAACGAATATCATCCAGAACCATGGGAAGGCTGGGTGAGTGGAAATTCTACAACTAGAAGGAAAGAGAAAAGCGCATTGAGTCTGGTACGAGGTGCAGAGGTGTGGAAGTGTGGAGGTATGGAGGCAGCTGGC
>PVJC01054364.1:0-10524 GCA_004026665.1 Murina feae | reverse complement strand
AGTATTTGTGTGCTAGGCGCTCAGCAACATGCAAATAATTAAACCTTTTTCTCCAAACAGCCTGTGGAGGATGAGCTCTTATAATCCCCAATTTCATCCCGAGAGGTCACAGGGGAGGCAGAGCTAAGACGAGGTCGTGTGTTGCTGCTCTGTGCCAGAAGTTGGCTCAGGCAGGCTGTACTCCCCATTCTAGAAGATTTGGCACATAAACAGTTCAGTGTCAAATGCTTGCGAAGGCCCTGACAAAACACTGGAGGTCATGGAAGCTGAGTGGAGGGAGGGAGGCCCTGATTTCAGTGCACAGAGCTCTGCTTCCCAAATCCCAGGAAAGCTGAGCTCTGGTTCTGATGGGGGGTGTCGGAATGTCCAGTGGAAGGGGCTGGGACAGCAGTTGGGAGGGGACTTCTCCCAGGCGCCCTGTGTGACTTCATTTCTCAGCATCTTCTAGCTCTGCCCCCCACGCCAACACACACACACACACACACACACACACACACACACAACTTTGAGAGACTCCTTGGCCTCTCTACCCCAACCCTTGCCCTCACTCACAGCAGCCAGAGGGATCCTATGAAAACAGGCTCCATTCCTCTGCTCCAAACCCTCCTGTGCCTCCCGCCTCACAGTGCACATTCTTATGATGTCCTCCACCCTCCAACCCCAGCACAGTCCTCCTTCCCAGTGCTCCAGCTCCCAGGCATGGCTGCACCTGCAGACCTTTGCGCTGGCTGTTCCCTGGGCCTGGCGCTCTTCCCCAGATGTCCCCTGAACTTCCTCATTTCCTCCAAGCCACCACCTCTGGGACCTACTCTGCCATCCCTGCTGAAACCTGCAGCCACCTCTCTGATTCCAGTCATCATTTACTTTATTTCTAAGCCCTCTCAGCCCCCTGAGGCTGAGCTGTTTTCTTCACGGCGTCTCCCCAGGCTCGGCGTCAGGTGCTCAATGCCATCACTAAAGGGTCCCAGGGACCCTAGGATTTGGCCTGTTGCGAGGAGTTGGCTCTGCTGTCCCCCGAAGACACACCCTTTTACACTTGTCACCTGCCCTGCGGGGCAAAGGACACCCTGTTGGAGTTGGTCTCAGCACCAGCCCCAAAGAGCAGGGAGCCCTTCATGGGAAGGGGGAAGGTTCTGGCTCAGCAGGGCCCCCGTGCCTGGGTGACTTACACTTCATGATTGGGTTTTGTCTATGGCTCCTGGATGTGTCTTCAGACTGAGCTCCCAGGGCTGGTCTGTCTTCGTCACTGTGTGGCCAGCTCGGGGACAAGAAGAAATGTGGGCGTCTCAGGTGCAAGAGCAGAAAGCTCTTCTTAGAACAGATGCTTATTAAATGCCTGGAACTCGGCCTGGAGCATGACAGCCTCCTGCTCAGGTGCTCACAGATGGGTGGGCAAGGAGGTTAATCGAGTATCAATGATTATATCCTATATAATAACAGGATAATACGCAAATCGACTGAACAGTAGAATGACTGATCTCTATGAGGTACACTGACCACCAGGGGGCAGACACTCAATGCTGGAGATGCCCCCTGGTGGTCAGTGCACTCCCACAGGGGAGCACTGCTCAGCCAGAAGCTGGGCTCATGGCTGGTGAGTGCAGTAGAGGTGGTGGGAGCCTCTCCTGCCTCTGCAGCAGCGCTAAGGATGTCCGATTGTGGCTTCGGCCTGCCCCCTTCCCCTCTTTCCTCCCCCTACTTCCCCCCCCCCCTCCCCACCTAAGCTGTCAGTTGGACATCTCCTGAGGGCTCCCAGACTGCAAGGATGCAGGCTTGGCTGAGAGACCCTGCACCCCCCCTCCCCCGAGTGCACGAATTTCGTGCACCGGGTCTCTAGTACAAAAAAACAGGAAGAACTGAAATTTCCTTCTAGGAGAGTGATTACTTGGGTGGGACAGTCAGGAGTGGGGAATGGAACTGAGACCAGAGGGAAGTTAGTTAAAGATGTTTTGGGTAGAGAGAAGGACATGTGCAAAGGTCCTGGGGTAGATGCTTTCTGGGTTTGTTCCAGGAGCAGGAAGGAGGATGGAGGGAAGTGGGGAGAGGGGTAGGAGGTGTGGGGTGGGGAGGACATTGGTGTTAGTATCTAAGGATGATGTAACTGAGGAGATTTTAATGGTGGGCATGAAGGTGAGGAAACCAGGAGGGAGGCTGAGGCAGGTGTGAAAACTCCAGAAGGCTGGTCTGTGTGACTCTGGAGCTGGTATCGGGGAGAAACATGTGGCTACATGGTTTCTCTCCTCCACTCCCAGCCTCTCTGCCTTTCGCCATCCTGACGCTCGTGAACTCCCCGTACAAGCGAGGGTTCTACTGTGGTGATGACTCCATCCGGTACCCCTACCGTCCAGACACCATCACTCATGGGCTCATGGCCGGGGTCACCATCACTACCACCGTCATCCTTGTAAGGCAGGAGGGGCTTGTAGGGTGGGAGCATCATGAATCTGCCCTGGGTGGTATTTGTGGGGAAGAGGACCCCCTTCCGAGTTCCCAGTTCCTTAGTGGCCTCAGAGAAGCCGGGAATCCTAAGTCCTTTCTGTGGGTTGGACTGAGTAAGTGCCCGGCAGAGACCCCCGCGGTTGCTGCTCTGGTCCTGCCCTGAGGCGACTTAGCTGATCCCTTTGCAGGTCTCAGCCGGAGAAGCCTACCTGGTGTACACGGACCGGCTCTATTCCCGCTCCAGCTTCAACAATTACCTGGCCGCTGTCTACAAGGTGCTGGGGACATTCCTGTTTGGGGCTGCAGTGAGCCAGTCCCTAACAGACCTGGCCAAGTACATGATTGGCCGGCTGAGGCCCAACTTCCTGGCAGTGTGTGACCCTGATTGGAGCCGAGTCAATTGCTCCGTCTATGTGCAGGTGGAGAAGGTGTGCCGGGGGAGCCCTGCCAACGTCACGGAGTCCAGGTGGGTCCAGCCTTCGCTCTGGGTGATGCTGGGGGAGCTCAAGCCATAGACACTCCCACTCCCCGGGGGAGAATGGGGGCTGGAGAAGGGCCCTCGGAAGCTGGATGTTGAAGAATGAATTGCCAAATGGAGAAGGATAAAGAGGTACCTGAGTGGGCAAAGGACAGGGTGGGAGCAGGGCCGGGAGGTGCCTGTGGGCCTGGGTCCTGCAGACGGGGAGGTGAGGTGGGGCTGGGGTGTCAGGCCCTGGAGCAGAGCAGCCAGTGTTAGGAGGGGTTACCCATCTCCCCTACATTTCAGGTCCATTTTCATGCTTTTGCTCTGTCCTCTCATCATCTCTATTGATAAACTTTTCATATAACTGACTTTGTTATTTTTCTTTTTAAAAACTCGAAATAAAGTTCACATAGCATAAATTAACGAATCATTTTAATGTGTAGTTTCATTGGGTTTTAGTACATTTGCAATGTTGTGCAGCCATCTCCACTATCTTATTTCAAAGTATGTTCATCACACCAGGAAGAAACTCCATGCCCATTAGCTCCCCCCCCCCCCACTCTTATTAAGGACTAGCCTATTGTCTGTCTCTGTGTGTTTACCTATTTTGGACATTTCATATACGTGGAATCATATACTGTGTGGCCTTTCTTGCCTGGCTTCTTTAATATTATTTTTTTAATCCTCACCCAAGGATATTTTTTCCATTGCTTTTTAGAGAAAGTGGAAGGAAGGAAGGGAGGAGAGGAGAGAGAAACATTGATGTGAAAGAGACACACCAATTGGTTGCTTCCAATTTGAGGCCTGACTGGGGCCAGGGATCAAACCTGCAACCCAGGTGCATGCCCTTGACCAAGAATCCAGCCTGCAGCCCTTTGGGGTGGGGGTGGACACTCCGATCACAGCCACACTGGCCAGGGCTTGCCTGGCCTCTGTAATGTTCTGAAGGTCAACACCCATACTGTAGCTTTTGTCAGTTTTTGCTTCATGTATTTTGGGTTCTGTTGTTAGATGCATGTATCTTTGTAACTATGATATTTCTTGATGGCTTGACCCTTTTATCACTGTAATGTCCTTTCTTTCTCCTAACATTTGTTGTCTTAAAGTCGGTTTTGCCTGATGGTAAATAGCATAGCTGCTCTGGTGGTCTTTTGGTTACTGTGTGCATGGAATATTTTTCCCCATTCTTGTACTTTCAGCCTATTTGTGTCTTTGAATCTAAAGTGAGTCTCTTATGCACATCGTAAAGTTAGATATTTTAAAAATCCATACTCTAATCTCTGCCTTTTAGATAATTTAATACATTCAACGTGAAGGCAATTATTGATGAGGAAAGACTTCTATTATTTGTCACCTATACATTATATATATTTTTATTTTGCTTTGTTTTTAATTTCTCCATTATTGTCTTCTTTCCTGTTAAATAGGTATTTCTTATGCAAAAAGTTTGCAGATATATAGTGCTATAGTGCATATATATATATTACTAGTAGCCCTGCACACAAATCCATGTGCCAGTAGCTCACTGCCTCCCTCCAGTAGCTCTCTACCCACTGCCCTGCCTTTCTGTAGCTCCCCCGGGCCCCATCCCATAGCTTGCTGCTCTGCCCCCTCCTGTAGCTCTCCGCCACCTGCTTGTAGCTTGCTGCCCCACCCTCCTGCTGATCAGTGATCAGTGTTAACACAGTCGATGGTTTCGCGTCATGGTGTAATGACCATTTGCATATTACATCTTTATTATATAGGAGATATATAATAGGCACTATTGCGCACCCCCTTTGAGGTTATTGTCACAAATTATATCTTTATACATTGTGTTCTATCAACATAGACTTATACTATTTTATGCAGTTTTCAAAATTGAGGTGTAATAACATTCTATTAGTTCAGGTGTACAACATAATCATATGATAGTTTTATTTATTGTGAAATGATCACAGTAAGTCTCATTTACATTGTTAGCATATATGCTGTTTCTTTTTTAATCATATAGAAAAAAATAGGAATTATAAGCCAAAAATACATTAATACTGACATTTCTATTTTGTAACTATCTTTACTGGTGTTCTTTTAAAAAATATATATATTTTTATTGACTTCAAAGAGGAAGGGAGAGGGAGACATAGAAACATCAATGATGAGAGAGAATCACCGATTGGCTGCCTCCCACAGGCCCCACACTAGGGATCCAGCCCACAACCGGGGCATGTGCCCCCGGCCGGAATCAAACCCGGGACTCTTCAGTCCGAAAGCCGGCCCATTGAACCAAACTGGCCAGGGCTTTACTGGTATTTTTTATGTCTTTGTGTGGATTTGAGTTACTGTTTAGTAGTATCCTTCATTTCTCCCTGGGAGACTCCCTTTCAGCATTCCTCATAGGGCAGGTGTACAAGCATTGAATTCTCTGGATCTTTGCTTATCTGGGAATGTCTTAATTTCTCCTTCATTTTAGAGGATAATTTTGCTAGATATAGAATTCTTGGTTGACAGGTTTTTTTCTGTTTTAATTATTTGAATACGTAATCTAGCCTTCTGACCAGCATGGTTTCTGATAAGACAGCTGCTAATCTTATTGAGGGTCCCATGTGCACAATGCGTTCTTTCTCTTGTCTGCTTTTAAGAATGTCTCGACTTTTTTTTGGTAGTTTAATTATAATGTGTCTGTATAGATGTCTTTGAATTTATCCTACTTGGAGTTTATTGAGCTTCCTGAGTGTGTAAATCAAAGTTTTTCATCATGTTTGGGGATTCTTCAACCAGTGTTTCTTCAGATACTCTGTCTGCCCCTTCTCTCTCTCCTCTTCTGTTGGGACTCCCATTATGTCTAACACTGGCCATGTTGCCAAGGAAAATTGTCCCTTAGATTGTGGGAAGGTCAGTGGAAGAGGACAGGAGACCAGGAGGGTATTGAAGGTAGACATGCTGTCTGGACTCTAAGCATGGGCCCTTCTGATGCCTGCTACCCTCTCCTCTCTTAGGTTATCTTTCTACTCGGGACACTCCTCCTTTGGGATGTACTGCATGATGTTCTTGGCGGTGAGTTGGTTTTCATGTGCCTTGCTTGGTGTGGAACTGTGGCCTCAGTTTCTGCATCCATAAAACAGGGTGGGTGGAGGAGGGGATTGGTTGGGCTAAGTGGTTTGTTCATAAAACCTGGAGGCCCTGGGTCTTCTGTACTCTTGGCCTTGGGCTACCATCTGTGCATTGGCCATGAGGTGAACCTGGCAGGCTTCTGAGCTCATGGCTGCCCTCTGCATCCCCAGCTCTATGTGCAGGCGCGGCTCTGCTGGAAGTGGGCACGGCTGCTGCGGCCCACAGTGCAGTTCTTCCTGGTGGCCTTTGCCCTCTATGTGGGCTACACCCGTGTATCTGACCACAAACACCACTGGAGTGATGTCCTCGTGGGCCTCCTGCAGGGGGCACTGGTGGCCTGCCTCACTGTGAGCTCCTGGGCCCCAACATTTGCCCTGGGACTGGATTACCCTCTTTCTCCCTTCTATAGTCCCTAGTTCTCTACTCCCGTCTTTCCTCTAAAATCCCATCCCAGGTTCTGCTTTTCTTATTGCCCCTAGCACAGTTCTCATCCCTTCTTGGGTTCTACCACTCCTCACCCCCCACTCCCTTCCCAGCATCCCATTCCCCACCTCCCTCCCTGCCCAGCCCACTTTTGCCTCTTTTCCTCACCCAGGTTCATTACATCTCTGACTTCTTCAAAACCCGGCCCCCACAGCACTGCCTGGAAGAAGGGGAGCTGGAACGGAAGCCTAGCCTGTCACTGACGCTGACCGTGGGTGAGGGTGACCACAACCACTATGGGTACCCAGTCTCCAACTCCTGAGGCAGGGCCTCCAGCTGGAACTCAGGCTGTGGGTCAGGATGTCCGCGGTGCTGGCAGGGCCCTCACCTGGGGTGGCAACGAAGTGCTCCCGGCTCCAGGCTGGTTCCCAGAGGGATTTCTATTAAATCCACCTCCTGTGCACTGGACAAGGGGCCTGGTGGTGGCCTGGGCTGGCCTAATGCTTGGATGGGGACCCACCCATTATGAATAGAGCTCCCTTGTACCCCTTCTTTCGTTGGCTTAGAGAAGGGACCAAGAGATCTAGATAAATGCTGTTTTTGTAAAATGTAATGTATACGTGGATTTTTAGTAAATTAGGGCATTTGCTTGACAAATGTTATCAGCACCTCTGTTCCTTACGGCCATTCTGAGGACTGTTCCTACAGCAGCGGGGAGAGCCCTCCCTCGGCAGCGGCTCAGCTGAGCTGCGTTGTGAAGTCAACAAGCCGAATGCAAGTCACGGCCACGTCTTCCATCGGTCATTTCTTCAGAGGGCCCTGGTTCCTGCTAGCACAGGATGGCATTAAGAACATCCATCCTGTGGGAGCTAAGTGTACTCAGGTGACCGTGCAAGGAAATGTATGCATGCATTCTCACCTGTGTGTACGCACCTAAATATAAAGATTTCTATGTGGAGCTGTCTGTGTCTATATTAAGCTAAAGATGAATTTATAGGTTGTCTCCAGCCTGGTCCATTATCACCTGGATACTGCAGCCTCCCCTTGACGGGGTTCGCCTGCAACCTTGGCGTATAGGGAAGACCCTCTCACCCAGTGGTTCTCAACCTTGGCTGCACATTAGAATCACCTGGGAATCTTTTAAAAATCCTCATTTCTGGGCCTTCTCCTCCGGAAGTTCTGGTTCTTTGTTACGGGGGGTGGGGCCACAAACAGTAACAAAGAAACAGAATTTCCAAACAGAATGTTATAGACATGGGTTCATATGGCGTGTAGCCTCTTCGCACAGGATTCTTTCGCTTGGCGATATACATGTGAGATTCAGCCATATCTTTACGTGGATTTGTTTACCTAAGAAACATTCAAGCCTGTAGAGAATTTCTGTAAGAGATAATTTGAGCCAAAACTGGCCACAGTTGCCGGGAAGCACGCTCTCAAATGCACCTGAGAAGCACAGTTTTGCAGCGTCTCATGCCTTTGGAACTAAGGAGGGAATAGAAGGGAGATTAAATGAGCCAGGGGGTTGGAGGGAGGGGGGTGGATTCAGGATATTTAATAAGATTAGTTCTCTCTGGAGGGAGGGTAGTTATTTCAAAGGCATGTGTCAGCTCACTTCAAAGGTGTGTTAACCGGGGTGCACAAAAACAATGGCTAGGGCTTGCTTAAGGCAAAGAAAGATAAAACCTTTTACTAGAAAAGTTATATTCCTGGGGCATGGCTGAGTTAGGAATTTGCTATTGGATCTCCCTGTGAGGTTACTTTGGGTGGAACCCCCTTTCCTTCCCCAGGTTGAGGTTCATTCCTTTCTGTTGCTGAACTGTGTTCCGTTGCTTGTGTAGCAGCGGAGGGCAAGTAATTCCCCTCTACTAGGTTGGCGGAGACTCCCCTGTAATAAAGACAGATTAGCAGGAGAAAACCAAGTTTAGCTCCCTGACACGTGAGGGGTAGGAAAACTTGAGTAGCTCCCTGAAGTAGCCCAAGTCATTACCTTGGAACCATCTTGAACTAAAAACAAAAGAAGGATGTTGGGGTGGGAAGGGGGAAGCCCTTTAAGGCAGGTTGTCCAGCAGAAGAGTAAACAAGGGTATGGTTGTTAACGCAGATTTAAGATTCCCATGGGCCTTCTCCATGGGAAATGTAGGCGGTGGGAACACACCAGGTGTCTTGCCCCTTGGGGTTAGCCCAAACCTGGGCTCAGCAACCTCGGTACTTGGGTTCTGGCTAGGAAAGGTCAGAGCCAAGACCCAAACTGTGAAAGAACATTTACTTGGGAGATCACAGGGGTAGAACAAGCAATTCCCAGAAGAAACGGGCTTTGGAAATCAGTTACCGAGGTAAAGGGAGGGCCCTTGGGGCTTGGGAGTGAGGAAGCTAACGGTACCACCGAAAGGGGAAGGCAGGTGTGTGCTCCCGGGAGGGAGAGCGCACTGGCCCCCTGCTGAGGGTTTTGAGGGTGTTTTTCAGGTGTGGCCATTCAGGACTCCACTGATGGATTGGCGCTAGGGCTGGAGGTCACCACTGAATGCAGCTGGGCCTGAGGGCAGCTTTGGCTGGTTTGTTGCTTACCTGGGCCTGGAGCTGAAATACCGAGGCCTAGATGTTATCTCCAGGGAGGAAAGGATAGTTTTGAGTGCCTTTTGGTGGATGTTGTAAAGTTTGTGTCTACATTCATTTCATCCTATATGGTTTCCAGTTAATTATACTTCATGTGTTTTTGGAGGTCATGAGATGGATGATTTTATTTAGTTTCAATTTCCCAAATTTAATGGATTTGGCTGGATTGCCTCAAGGGGGCGTGGCCTCCATTGAACTGTGAGCACCTTGCATCCTGTGCTGCCCAGCTGGCCAGCCCAGCCCATGTTGCTGACCCCACTGGCGCATGCACGTTCTGACCGCTACTCACCTTCTCCCCCCAGCAAGCTGAGCTCCATCTCCTCAGGATGCACAGGAAATTCCACCAGACCTTCTGGACAATGTTGGGGGACAGTGTGATCCGTGTCTGAGCAGAGGACGCCTGGCTTACCTCAGCACCTGTCCTGGAGGCTCTGCTTTGAGAGGAGAGTTGTTTATTTTTTTCCTTTTTTTTTTTTTTTTGGTTGTTTATTTTTCTGTGTGGTGTAACCAGTGTGTTGATTTTTTTGTTGTTTCATGTCCGTCGTTACCACCACCATTTATGAAGGTTCATTTCTCTGTTCTCTGTTCTGCTCCCATTGCCCCGTGTCTGTCTGTTTTGGTGATTGTCGCTTTGTAATGTAGCTTGAAGTCAGGGATCCTGATGCCTCCAGTGTTGTTCTTTTTCATGATTGCTTTGGATGTTTGTGGTTTCAAGAAATATTAGGAATGTTTGTTCTATTTCTGTGAAAATGCCATTGGAATTTTGGTCAGGATTGCCTTAAATATGAGGATCCCTGTGGGTAATATGGGCATTTTAACGATATTAATTTTTCTGATCCATGAGCACAGGGCATCTTTTTATTCATTTGTGTCTTCCATTTCTTCATCAGTGCCTTGCAGTTTTCAGTGTATGAGTCTTTTGCCTCCTTAGCTAAATTTATTTCTAGTTGTTTTGTTCTTTTTAATACAGTTATAAATGGGATTGTTTTCTTACTTTCTCTTTCTGGTGGTCCATTATTAGTGCATGGAAACACAACTGATGTGGGTATGCTGGTTTTGTATTCTGCAGATGTACTGGATTTTGGATTCTGAAAACAAACAGCTTTTTATGTGTGGAGTGATGTGGACAATTGGAATTAAAAAATCCTGCTGTGCCTACCACATCCCAGGGCATCCGTGATACCCAAGGCACAGTGGCTACTAACATAACCTTCCCATAGTGCCTGTCCATGGCATGGGGGCTGCCTCCTGGGCGGTCAGCTTCACCACATGGGGTGAAGGGGCCTGCATGGGACTTGGCCTCTGTAACAAACTCGGCTCTTCTCTGGCTTGGTATCGACACAGGTATTTTGAATATTGATTTACTTTCCAGTAATTTTAAAAGCCTAGAAAAGGCCCTGGCCAGGAGGCTCAATTAGTGGGAGCATTGTCCTGTACACCAAAAGGTGGTGTGTTCAGTTCTGGTCAGGAGGCAACCAATTGTTTTCCTCCCT